>JAWZYT010003096.1:80000-105000 GCA_034508575.1 Petrolisthes manimaculis | reverse complement strand
TACTCTATCGTTGTACACACACACACACACACACACACTATCAATCTACACACACACACATAATATTTCACTCCATCTGCACATGATGTCTGTAATATAAACAATATTAATAACAGCCCCTGTACACACACACACACACACTCACAGTATTACACTCCGTTCACATATGATGTCTGTACTATAACAATAACAATAACACTGGGTCCATTATACAGTGATATTCGTTTGTTACCTTCCTAACCAACCACACTTGTACATGCCTTACACCCGTAGTTAAAAAAGAAATTGAAGGCCCTTACTGGAGCTCTATGAATTCTCCAAACTACTCCAGGCAACTGATTCCCAATTAGAAATACTGAAGGGTTCTGTGGCCTGGATTATTTCGAGGGTTCACAGAGCTCCAGTAAGGGCCCTCATTTTTTTTAAACTACGGGCCTTACACCTGAAATGCTCTACACTTTACACTACCGTCTACAAGTGCCAAAGGACGACTCCACACCTATCACAGTCGTTCTCGCAACCCTTGACAGGTTCTTCAAGGCTCAAACGAATGAAGCCTTGAGAAGATGTGAGTTGTTTAGTTGTAGACAGGAGGCAGGTGAGCAGTTCAATGAGTTCTTTGTTGGAGTAAAGAATTTATCTGAAGCAGTGGATGTCTGTAAGGGAGGTGATGTTAGTTGTGAGGAAACTCAGATGAAACAGGTGATTTTAATGGATATTAGGGATCAAGATTTAGTGTAGGAATTAATCTGTATCATTCCTACTAAGTCCCTTGACCAAGTGGTACAGCACTGTTATGCCCATGAAGCAGCTAGGCATACTTCTAAAAATGTTTGTGCTGTGTCAAAGTATAAAAAGGAGAAGAAACATAAACAGTACCCTGTAAGGACAAGTACACTCCTCCAGGCATGTGTGAGAATTGTGGTAAGACACATGATAAGGGCCAATGTTCAGCCACTATATCTCACATCTCGTAATTGTGGTAAAAAGGACATTTTGCAAAAACGCCATATTGACCTGCTAAAAATGCTACTTGTCGTATTTGTACTAAAATAGGTCATTTTGACAGTTGTTGCCGATCGACCATGAAGGCTGGAGAGGAGTAATTTAAGGGAGGGCGACGACAGTCTGCTTGGCATATCACCCAGGACTCCAAGGGTAGTGGTGCTCGTCGTGTCCAAGCCGCCACTCGCACTCCCTCCGAGACCTCCCCACTCATTGTTGTCAGTGTTACCTACGGAAAAGGAACATACACCCTTGGCATGTTACCTGATATGGGAGCTGACACAACAATCATTGGTCCAGACCACTTGCAACACATCGGATTGTCTCTTAGTGATCATCAACCACCTCCACAGACTCCAACTTATGCAGCTGACGGGTCCCTTATGAAGTCTGCAGTCGGATCGGTACAACTACAGGTGGAGGAACGTAGTACACAGGAGTGGATGGATGTTCACCATGGATTCTCCATACCACTCCTTTCCCACTGGGCTTGCAGAGAATTAACGCTAATCCTCTAGCGTTTTCCCCACCCAATTGCCCAGGTCACTCATGCATGTGTTCAGAAAGGGAAAGGTAGTAGTGCAGCAGGACTACCGTCACCAGCCAAGCCATCTCCAAACTGGTCGAATACTGCAACGCCTTCACAGGCTAGGGAGTACTACCTGAAGGAGTGTGCAGACGTGTTAGTGACAAAACAGGATCTGAGCAAGACAACACTACGGCCTATGAAGGGGCCACCCATGAAGATACACTTACGAGAGGATGCACAACCCTTTGCCATATACACCTCGCGACAGATCCCGTTGGCATACCAGGAAGAATTAACCCTTAATGGCCGGATTGCGGTCATAGACGGCCCCAAGAAGCGGCCGGATCGTGTCGTACGCCACTGCTATGTGGTGACCGGGCGAGATGAAGCATCGCTATTGCCAATGTCGGCATTTGCGAGCCCAATTTGGCGGGTTTTTTTTCACTTGGCTATACTTCACCACCATCCCTACAAATCACCATCGTCAGTCAGTGTGTTACTGACTGTAAACATGGATGGATGTGGATTAGATTTCTCGTGCGTGTCCGATTCTGTGGTGCGCCATGCTTACTTACAACACTGACTGCCACCCGCGCGGGCCACGTTCAGTTGTCATCAGAGCCACTGCACCTAAGCGAACACAACCGCGCTCACACGAGAAAGTACCCTTCATTCCTCACTTAATTTCTCGGCAACGGAGAGTTATAGAGAGCTGGGGTTGGTTTTATTGGAAAGAGGAAGAGTTGATGGTGCTAACAAGACCAAATTTAAGTTGTTCTGTATCGTAGTTTAGACGTACAGAGTAAGTGGAATAGAGCGATTTTGGAAAAATCGGCCAAAAGCGCCCGGACAGGCAGTAGGGAAAGTAAGACTAGCCCCGGACTGACAAAATGGCTATCCATAGTTATCCCATCGCGGAGGGGTTAAGGAAGGAGATACTCAACATGGAGGCCAGGGTATTATCATGCCTGCAGGAGACGACCAACACCCTGGTGCCACCCACTTGTCGTGGTACCCAAGCCACACAGTGGAGTGCGTATAACAACGGATCTTTCAAAGTTAAACAGTCAAGTCTCCCGTCCAGCCCACCCATTTCCCACACCATTTGCAGCTGTTAGGAGTATCCCACCTGGATCCAAGTTCTTCACAGTCGTTGACGCTTTGTGTGGCTACTGGCAGTTAGAGCTGGCTGAGGAAGACCAACCATTAACTACATTATTCACACCTTATGGGAGATTCAGGTATCTTCGTGGCCCCATGGGATTTATAGGTAAAGGTGATGCTTTTTGCCAAAAAGGTGACACGGCTCTACAAGGTATCACCAATTGTGTGAAGGTGGTGGACGATGTTCTACTGTATGACGAGGAACTCGTGTCACACTTACAATGGCTAGACAGACTACTGGTCAAATGTAGAGAGACTGGAATTACTCTCAATGCAGACAAGTTTATGCTCGCTACATCGGGAGTAAGGTTCTGTGGATTTGTGTTGTCAGCTGATGGAATTGCACCAGACCCAGAGAAAGTGAAAGCCATTGGAGACTTCACAACACCAGCCAACGTAACTGACCTGAGATCTTTCATGGGACTGGTCAACCAACTGACAGAGTTTTCTCATGACATCTCAGCAGCTGCTGAGCGATCAAGTAGACTGCTGATTATGACACCGCTTTCAGGAATGTCAAAAGAGTGCTGGCCAGTCCACCAGTGTTGGCAGTGTTCGACCCTAATCTACCTGCAGTTCTACAGACTAATGCATCCAGACTACATGGTATAGAGTACACATTATTGCAGGACCACGGAGGAGGACACCTGCGTCTGGTACAATGTGGCTCTCATTTTCTCACTGATACGGAAACATGATATGCCACAATAGAGTTGGAGATGTTGGCCACAGTCTGGGTGATGCACAAATGTGGGTATTACTTGAAGGGGCTACAACGTTTTGACCACCGTCCACTCATCCCCATTCTTAACCACTACACCTTGGACGCAGTTGAAAATCTAAGACTACAGCATCTCAAGGAGAAGCTGTCGCCCTTCCCATTTACAGCCAGGTGGTGTGCAGGCAAGCAATTGTGCATACCTGATGCACATTCCCGCCACCCTGTCAGCAACCCTACGGATGAAAATGACATGCTCAAGGACATCCCTTTACAGGCTGCTGCTGCAGTACGAGCTGTACGGTGTCTCGACTCAGAAGTTAAGCACCTAAATGATGACGTCCAGTTGGAGGAGCTACAGCAAGCAACACGCACAGATGAGACATATGTACTGTAATGGTGACCAAGTAATCTATGTAGTGTAGAAACACACACATAATTTCTTATATTGTTTCACACTTCCACTTCCACATTTCAGGTTAAACTGCATTACGGTTGATATCATCTACCCAAGCGATGATATCGTAAAGTAACACCATCCTAGTTGGCTACACTGCCATAGGTTATATTATACAGTGTGTGTGTACCTACTGTCGGCCTCATAATAAACACTGTTAAAGAACCTTTGGTTCCTTCATTATCCCTATGACTTCTATTGTGCTCGAGGCAACCACAGAATATGGGATATTTGATAACATACACTAACTAACCACACTGGTAAGGCTTCATTATTATCCAACAGTTAGATAATGATTATCAGTGTATAGTTTATTTACTCACCAAATTCATTAAATATTTCACCAATAAGTCATTTACACTCTTTCTTTCTTTCGTTGTGGAATTGAGCAACTGTTTGTAGTTTACAATAATGTGATTGGTGTTGGTGTAGTAATATTATTTGTTGTGTAGTAAATACAGACATGAGTGTGTGTGGTAAATGTATTATGGTACAGAGGTCTCACATGGGTACCATATTAACCTACAGTACATTATGTGTTGTGTGTGTGTTAATAGCTAGGGCTAAGAAGACTCGGATCAGTGAATAGGTCATGTATTGTTTGTCTGTGTGTGTGTGTATGTGTTGTGTGTGTTGAGAGTGATAATGGCTAGGGATAAGAACACATGGACCAGTAAATAGATGATGTGTTGTCTGTGTGTGTTACTTACCTTTCCTTTGTGACCACCAGACCACAGATGGACTTGTCCAGCGGGACTTCACCTGTTGTTTCAGATATCCAGCCAGACCCTGAGGACTACATATAAAGGTGTATATTAATATTGTAAACATATTATAAAGGTGTATATTAATATTGGAAACATATTATAAAGGTGTATATTAATATTGGAAACATGTACTGTGTTACAGATGCACGCACGTACACAAACACACGGATGTACACACAAGGGCACAGGCACGCAGGCCAGCACACACAACTCTCTATCTCTTCCTGTTCAGTAATCTATACAACTTAGTAAAAGTGTTCACACCATGATAAGGAAAGGTTGAGTTCACTGTGTGTGTATGTGTGTGTGTGTGTGTATGTATGTGTGTGTGTGTGTATGTATGTGTGTGTGTGTGTTAATACATATATGTGTATACTGTTTGGGTATGTGTGTGTGTGTGTATGTGTGTGTTAATACATAATATATGTGTATACTGTTTGTGTGTGTGTGTGTGTATGTGTTTGTATACTATTTGGGTAAGTGTGTGTGTATGTGTGTGTGTTAATACATATGTGTGTATACTATTAGGGCTTATGTGTGTGCGTATGTGTGTGTTAATACTACCTCTATCTTTCTCTTGCCTCTAAAACCACTCTCTCTCTCCTTTACTACCTCTCTCTCTCTCACACACACACACATACACACACCTTTACTACCTCTCTCTCTATCTCTCTCTCTCACACACACACACCTTTACTACCTCTCTCTCTATCTCTCTCACACACACACCTTTACTACCTCTCTCTCTATCTCTCACTCACACACACCTTTACTACCTCTCTCTCTATCTCTCACACACACACACCTTTACTACCTCTCTCTATCTCTCTCTCTCTCTCTCACACACACACACACATTTTACTTTCTCTCTCGCTCACATTCAACACTTTACCTCTTTCTTTCTCTCACACACACACACACACATTTTACTTTCTCGCTCACATTCAACACTTTACCCCCCCCCCCTCTCTCTCTCTCTCTCTCTCTCTTCGACATTATAATGGTAATACAAGATGGTAGTGTTCCCTTAATACTTATAATGATAAATAAATAAAGAGTTTGTTTAGGGGATTTTAGGGTTGAGCGGGGGGAGGGGTTTAGGGGGGTGCGGGAACATGGGGACAGACTTGGGAATGTGGCTGTGTGTGTTTAGGAGGGGACTGGAATAGAACAACAACAACGACAACATTATTGTTATTATTATTATTATTATTATTATTGTTGTTGTTGTTGTTGTTGTTGTTTTTGTTGTTGTTATTATTTTATTAATTATCTCTACTAGTAGTAGAATCAAAACAGTCTCTAAAGGACTAACATATATGTTGCTGTTTGTATTATATTGTATACATAAATATTGTATTCCATTTCTCCCTTCCTCTGCTTTACCATCCCTTTCTCTTCCCTCCTCTACATTCTCCTATTTGTCCCTCTCCTTCCCCTTCCTCTACTCTGCCAATCATTTCCTTCCCTATCCCTCTTCCCCACTCCCTCCCCTTCCTTTATACCCTACCTATCCTTTCCTTCCCTTCCCTACCCATCTCCTCCCTTCCCCTCCTCTTCTTTCCCTTCCTTTACAGCTTCATATCGCTCTTCTTTCCTTTCCTTTACCATCCCCAATCCTCCCTTTCTTCCCCTTTAACCAATTTTGCCTATACCTTTCTTTAATGTCCTCCCTTTCCTTCATTCCTCCTCTTCCATCTCCTTCTAACACTTACCTCATTTTTTCCTCCCAACCTTCCATCCTTCCCTTCACACACCCTACCCTCAATCCTTCCTCCATCCTTCCCTTCACATATCCTACCCTCCATCCTTCCCTTCACATATCCTACCCTCCATCCTTCCTCCATTCTTCCCCTCACACACCCTACCCTCAATCCTTCCTCCATCCTTCCCTTCACATATCCTACCCTCCATCTTTCCTCCATCCTTCCCCTCACACACCCTACCCTCCATCCTTCCCTTCACATATCCTACCATCCATCCTTCCTCCATCCTTCCCCTCACACACCCTACCCTCCATCCTTCCCCTCACACACCCTACCCTCCATCCTTCCCCTCACACACCCTACCCTCCATCCTTTCCCTCACACACCCTACCCTCCATCCTTCCTCCATCCTTCCCTTCACACACCCTACCCTCCATCCTTCCTCCATCCTTCCCTTCACATATCCTACCTTCCATTACACAGTATATACGACTGCCTGCAGGACTTACCACAGGATGTACCCCAAAAAATTAATACATTTATCATTTGCACATTATCAGGAAATTTCCACTGTCACAAGAGAGAGAGAGAGAGAGAGAGAGAGAGAGAGTTAAACCCTCTATCACTTTGGTATAACAGTAAAGCATAATAATATTATACGGTATGCTAATTTTACCTAAAATAAAAAATATGAATATTCGACAATATAAAAATAAGAGTGTCACATTCCAAACAGCTATTTAAATACAACAGACATACTACATGCTAGATGTATTATGTTCATACTGAAATGTTAGTTAATACATAATTAAAATATAATGATATAAGTAATAATCTTTTTCTCTCATGACAAACTGAGGTGGTATAATAATCAGGTTATAATATGTGTTCTTAGTGGAATGCTTGTCAATGTTATTAGACAAAATATAATATAAAAAAAAAATGCATGTCACATTTACAGAGAAAATATAATCATATAGTGTTACAAGAAAAGATAAACATACAAGAAAGACATAGAGCTAAGACTCTATTGTCTTAATATACTGTATGTGTGTTAATGTGTGTGTAGCCTTGTAATAGTGTATGTGTGTTAATGTGTGTATAGCCTTGTAATACTGTATGTGTGTTAATGTGTGTGTAGCCTTGTAATAGTGTATGTGTGTTAATGTGTGTATAGCCTTGTAATAGTGTATGTGTGTTAATGTGTGTATAGCCTTGTAATAGTGTATGTGTGTTAATGTGTGTGTAGCCTTGTAATAGTGTATGTGTGTTAATGTGTGTGTAGCCTTGTAATAGTGTATGTGTGTTAATGTGTGTGTAGCCTTGTAATACTGTATGTGTGTTAATGTGTGTGTAGCCTTGTAATAGTGTATGTGTGTTAATGTGTGTGTAGCCTTGTAATAGTGTATGTGTGTTAATGTGTATGTAGCCTTGTAATAGTGTATGTGTGTTAATGTGTGTGTAGCCTTGTAATAGTGTGTGTGTATTAGGTTAGGTGATAGGTTGTGATAGTTTAAGTGGTCTGTCGTCCAGAAAGCATCTGCTACAAATATCACACACTGACACAGGTGGACTAAACATTGTGGTGTCCAAGTGTACCTATTATTACTCAAAGAAGAATTAAGGGAGCATTGTAAAGTGGAACTGTTTAGTACAGAAAAGAATGTTGCCCCAGAAGAAACCTGACCAAAGAATATAGGAGAGGAAAGATAGGAAGTGATAAAGAGAGTGCAGGATTTAATTAATAGTAGCAACAAAATACTTTACCCAATATGTGGAAGATTCTTCTTGATAATAAACTCCAGAGGTTGAAGCACTGTAAGGCAAAATTTGAAATGGATTTACACAAACTGTGACAAACACAACACTACAAGATGGTTGCCAATCCGGTAGTGAACACACATACATACATACACACACACACACATACACATACACACACAGGAAGTTTCATGGCATCATTCGTAGGGGACAGTGGAGGAAGAAATAAAACATATTAGATAATAAACTCGAGTGTACTGCGAACAACTTAATCCTTTGTAAATTATTGTGTTATTACATCTTGTTAAATCAATATAGTAACTTTCATATTCCCCCTGACAAGGGTTGTATATTTATTACCATACAAACTTTTAGGATGTATGGAAGAACACTGGAATCTATGAGTGGATAACTTGTAGGATCACACACACACACACACACACACACACACACACACACACACACACACACACACACACACACACACACACACAATGTACGTGTCATAATAACCATTAATAACTTCTTCTGTGTAATAACTGGTCTGAGACACCTGATAATATTTTTATACTGGCTAAACAAAGGGATAACAAACCTTTGTTGTTACTATAATATTGTTTGTAGTCCCAGACCCGTGTGTATGGAGGGTAACCTTACACCCAAAAGTTCTCATTGGTGTTAACCTTGGAGAGAGAGGAAATAAACTCACTCCATTTTTGCCTCAACAATGGGAATTTCCTGAGCGTTGACACACACACACACACACCCAGAGAGAGAGAGAGAGAGAGAGAGAGAGAGAGAGAGAGAGAGAGAGAGTCACCACCATTCTACTTTTATCATTTTGTACAAGCAACAACTAATGTATTTCATCAATGGTAAATAGATAGGCAGAAAGTATAGCTTCACTGTGTGTGTTGGTGAGACAGTTGGATTCAACTACCTACTGTCCAGTAAAGATAGACAAGGTCAAGTTGCCTCTATATAATATTATTGTTAGCTTCACTGTGTGTGTTGGTGAGACAGTTGGATTCAACTATCTACTGTCCAGTAAAGATAGACAAGGTCAAGTTGCCTCCACAAGATGTGTCTCAGGGAATCATAAACACAGCTGTACAGTCAATACCTGAAGTTTGTCTTTCTTAGTCCATGATACGTTCCTGTTAATCAGGGAACACTCTATGTGATAGAATTGACAGGTATATATGGTTTAAATGTCTAATATTACAGATGATCATATGTGAGCTAAAATAATTTAACCACAAATTCCTCAAAGTTATAATTATTATATAAATGTTCAAAAGGTGGAATCATAATATTATCGAGAAATATATGATATTGGTGGAGGAAGATTTTGTTTACAACATCAATACACAGAAATATATATTATGTTGCCAAACAGTTGTCTATTAATTAAATATACCAAAACATTTACAGTCATAGAGGCAACATTGTATGAATACAATAACGTTGTCAGATACACACGTCATCAGCACAGATAATGACAGTGTGTGTTTTGTGATTACATGTTTTTTTTTCTTCTATAAATACATTACTTCCTCTCCTGGCCTTTCCTCTCCCCATATAATGTTAAATAACCTTCCATTCATACCTCCATTGCTATGAAGTATTAATTTAAACTTCAGTATGTATTTTAGTTACATGAATATTTCGTCCCTGTTGTGATATAACATTATTCGTTACCATTTGTTTAACACGGGTAATACAGTGTGAAAAATACTCTTGTTTCCATTGTCTTTATCAATCATTCCCTCTTTTGTTACTTCCTATTACCACACTGGACTCTTGTTTCTTTCTTGTCTTTCCAATCCCCAATCTCTCCTATCAGTTTTATCTTCATTATGCCTTACTCACTCTGATATATTATATTCTATAAGTTTTCGTTGTACTGACATTTAAATACAATTAGGGTAAACCTTATAGTTTTAAAACTCACAACCATACTCAGATTAATGTGTCTATTAAAATATTATATCAGCTGAAACCACATTCCTCCGGCTCTCTTCCTTCGTATAGCTACATAGTAAATATCTCCGAATAATGGAAGATAAAAGAGTGACGTTCATGTCTACGTATGATATGCATGTGCTCAACAAATTTCAATTTTAATGAATGAGTCTAAATATCTTGAAGTGAAGGAAGAGGAAGAAAGAAGGCCATACTGTTTCTGGAGGACACTTAACACGAAAGAAAAAATGAAATGAAGAAGATAAACAGTATCCAGAAGGAAAAGGGAAACAGAAAAATTCCACAATAGAGCCAATCCTTTTAATGTATCCTAAAATTGTTAATATATTACTATATTATGCAATGAAACCTTCCATTATATGTTCATTGTTGCAATATATTACCATGTTAAGCAATGAAACCTTCCATTATATGTTCATTGTTACAATATATTACCATGTTATGCAATGAAACCTTCCATTATATGTTCATTGTTGCAATATATTACCATGTTATGCAATGAAACCTTACACCATCTATTCATTGTTACAATATATTACCATGTTATGCAATGAAGCCTTCCTCCCTCTATCTAGTGTTGCAATATATTACAAGTAAACTAATTTTGTTACTTGACCTCAGTCAAGTCATTTTCTGATTAATTACTTTGTGTTACTGGTTACCAACGAATATTGTTTTGTAGTGGAGGGTGACTTAACTACCCAATGATCACTGTCACTTCTACACACCCTGTCCCACACCTCACCCACAGCCTCTTTCTATTAGCCTTCTCCTTTACCCATTTCCAGTACTCACTTTACTCCACCATTTCTCCACCACATTCTCCTTCTCACTACTTCCAACATCATTTTGTTTGGCCTAAATTGATTAGTGTGATTATGCAAACAGGACCTAAAAATAAATAATGTGATATTTTATATGCAATTACAATCCATACAATATGGTAGAACATTATATTAATCAGATGGAGTCATTAAATAGTAATATGTCTAGGCCAGACAATCAGGCGTTGGAGAACCATCACTAGTTTCAGAGAGAACAGTGTTAAAAAATCTGTGTTAGATTTATACACCCACCTTATGAAACACATTTGCCTTTACTAAACCCCTCTCTCTATCTCATTCTGTAGTGAGTGGTTCGTATCAGGATCACACGTGGTTAGCGATTCTAATTTCTGTGTGCCTCAGCATGCACGTGCATAATCGGACACACGGAGACACTGTGGGTTAGGGTGACCATCCCTTGCCACCCCCACAACACCACTTCCATCATAGTCTGTGTTGTATATCATCCACCACGTGCCACTACAGCACAGCTACTCACTGACCACATTATTGACACGGATGACAGACACTCTGAGGGTGAGATATCCTGCTGCTAAGTTAGTCATATGTGGGGATTTCAACCGCTTGGATGTGAGTGACATCCAACACCAACTCAACCTCACCCAAGTCGTGGATTTCCCCACCCACGGTCAGGCTACTCTCGACCTTATTTTGACTGACCTGGACCATCAGTACTCAGCTCCCCGCCCCCTCACCCCCGTAGGACGAAGCAACCACGTGTCCATCTTATGGTCACCGACACCTACCACATCAGTGCCAAGGGAAACTGTCACCCAATCCTATCGGCCAACACCTGACTCGTCGATAAGAGAGTTTGGACAGTGGCTGGTACACCACCCATGGATAGAGGTGACAGAACCACTAGACGTCCACATTAAATGGCACAACTACGTCAACACCACTACAGAGGCCTACCATCACTACTTCCCCACCAAGACCATCTGTGTACATCTAGCTGACACCCCATGGATGACACCACAAATAAAGCGGCTGTTACAGCTACGAAACAAGCTCTTCTACACCGACCCAGTCCAGTACAGAAGCCTCAGAAACAGGGTAATCAGGGAGATCAAGACTGACAAGGCTCGCCACTACCCAGAAAAAGTGCAACACCTAAAACAGGCCAACAACAGACAATGGTACTCCAAGATTAAATCTCTCTGTGGATTACAAAAGCAATCCCCCTCCTTCCCCTGTACTTCACATCTTTCCCCTGATAATGCAGCTGAGGAGCTTAATGGTCACTCTGCCACTATGTTTCAAACCCTCTCCCCTCTTCAGACCAGCCTTCTCCCTGCCTTCCTCCCCTCCCCATCCCCACTCCCCTCCCCATCCCCACTCCCGTCTGTCCATGAGGCTGAGGTTGCCAATATGATAACTTCATTTACAGTAAATCTAACAGATCCACCACACTGATGACCTCTCCATTAATATTTACAAAGAATTTTCCCATGAACTAGCCACGCCCCTCTGCTCCATAATCAATGCCTTCCTTTCTCAAAATGCTTACCCTGCTGACTGGAAAAATGTCCTCTGTCACTCCCATCCCTAAAACTCCCATCCCACAACCCTTTAATGACCTAAGCCCAGTTGCCATCACACCTCTCCCTAGCCTCCTTTGTGAAGATTTCGTGTTTAACTGTTCTTATTCACAAATTAGCAAACAGCTTGACACTCGTCAGTTCGGCAATATCAAATCCACCTCCACCTCCCACTGCCTAGTCAGCTTCCTTGAGTTTATCCACAGCCACTTGGACAAAAGTAACACATCTCTCGCCCTTGCTTTTGTAGACTTTAGGAAAGCATTATATTTTGATCTTGTAGATCACACTGTTGTCATCAACATGGCCATTAACCTAGGACTTTACCTCAGCCTGGTAGCTTGGCTGGCTAACTTCCTCACAGGAAGGAAGTAGGTGGTCTGTTATTAGGGCTCCATATCTCCCCTACAACAGCTGACTTGTAGGGTTCCGTAAGAAACTAAATCTGGATCACTATGTTTCCTCAAGCTGATTAATGATGCCCTTACCGACACCCAGTCAACATTAGGACACCAGATTACAACCCACTGTAAGCCACCCTTGACAGACTGCAGACATGGACAGAGCACAACAACGTCTCCATCAACCACACCAAGACCTTGGTGATGCACGTCTGCACCTCATCTGTAGTTGTGCCCCCCCCCCCCCAGCTCACAATTGGCCCTCATCCACTCCAAGTCATCCACTCCTTCAAGCTGCTTGGCATCACTCTGGATGACCAATTATCATGGAAGCAACATGTCGCTAGGATGGTCAAGGTAGCCTCATACAAGCTGTATGTGCTGCATAGACTCAAGTCTCTGGGGACTCCAGCAGGGGATTTGAAACACAACAACAACAGCTCTAGAAGGTTCAGAAGAGGGTATGCAGAGTCATACTCGGCCCTGCCTATACTAGTTACAATGATGCCTCACCACCCTGAGTCTGCCCAGGCTGACAGCCATATATGAGCAAGCCCTTAGCAAGTTCAGGGAAGGCTTGCTACATAACCTCGTACCACCTGACGCCCCCACACCAGCCAGGGTTACCCGACACCAAAACAAACTGGTGCCGCTAAGAGCCCCTCACACTGACTGCTACCACCAGAGTGCTATTCCCAGTTTAGTGCGAAAAATATACACCTAGACTAGTATGTCTCCAAGTTGTAACCTATAGATCTTAGAATTAATATTAATGTAATCTTCCCCTCTGTAAATTATCAGTCTCTGACTGCCATGAAAATAAACTTATAATAATGATAATTATTATACATGTATGTATACACATACAGCCATGGCTGATAGTGGTCGATCAGGTCCCAAGGAGTGTTGGAGAGCAACTGAACTGAGTTTGATCAAGTGAATTTCTCAACATTGAGAGAGGTTTAGAAGACTTACTCTTTCGAACTCTGTTTAGTTGCACTCCAACACTCCTTGAACCCTGGTCCAGCACTATCAGCCATGGCTGTACACACACACACGTACACACGCACGCACAGGCATGCACTGACGCAAGCACACGGATGTATGCACACAGGTAAATGAACGCAGGCCAGCACACACAGCTCTCTCTCTTTCTAGTAGAACCACAACATAAACTTCCTGTTCACTAATCAATACAATTTAGTAAAAGTGTTCACACCATGATAAGTAAAGGTTGAGTCATTACTACTGTTACCATTCAATGTATGTGTATGTGTGTGTGTGTGTGTGTGTGTTAATACATATGTGTGTATACAATAATAATAATAATAATAATATAAGGTTTATTTGGTACAGGCAGCCAAGGGATGTATATATACATTGTAAAATGGTGATGCAAATAGGTGATACTTGTAGTTAGTGGTGTCCTAGTGTTATCACTGGTGGTGGTGGTGGTGGTGGTGATGGTGGTGTGGTAGCTGTGTGAAACTGCATCACTACTGTCTTGCCGTGGTTGATGGAGACATTGTTAACATTGGTCCATGTGTGGAGGTTGGTGAGGTGTTGTTGCAGGAGGTGGTTGTCAGCGAAAACTTGTGTCAGTTATGGCGTCATTGATTAGGATGAGGAAGAACACGAGGGATGTTAGTGTATAGATACTGCATCCTGGTGACACATTACCTGATGTCTGTCACACAGGACGTTTACCAGCCATGACACTAGACTGTGCTCTACTCCCATATCAAGAGCTTTCCTTAGTACTACGTTATGGTATATTCCATCAAAATCCTTTCTGATATCTATGAATGCAAAGGCAACTGAGGTCTTTCTTTTTTTCCGGGTTACTGTACATAAAATTTATCAGGCTTATGAGACAATGGGTGGTTGATAATAACTTCATATTTCCAAATTGTTGAGGGTCAATTACATTAGAGATGTTGGCTGAAATTCAGTCGAACACAAAGCTTTCACATAACAGGCTCGGGATTGGAGTAAGATAAGCTATTTTGTAATCCTATGGGCATTTACTCTGACTAAGTGATGTATTAATTGTTGAACAAAGGGGTTATGCAAGCTCAACAGCAAACTCACGGTACAAAATCATGGGAAGGTCAATAGGAGTAGTGGAGCATTTTAGCTTATAGGTGACCTCATGCTCATTAACGTGTGGGGGAGGGATGGAGGATAGGTAAGCTGGTAATTGGGCTGAGTCCAGTCTGGGCAGGGTCTGACAGATTCTGGTGAAATGGTCATTGATAAGATTAGCTGCTTCCTGGCTGGTATGTCCGTCAACACAGGAAGATAAGGTAACTTTTTCCACATCCCACACAGGTCCTTTAATTTGTTGTACCACTGACTGATGTTCGTTGATTTTTGTTAGGTAGTACAAATTTTTGTCAGCTTTTATTTCTCTTATGACCTTGTTGCGCAGCGTGTTATACCTCTTCCTGTCATTATAAAACGCCTTGTTGCGCTGCTCCATCAGCCTCTTGATCCGTGATGTTATCCATGGTAGGTCAGCAGGGTGATTCCTAACCTTCTTAGTAGGGAAGAAGTGGTAGTAGGCCTGGGTGATAGTAGTTTGATAATTCTCCCACTTCCTATCAACGTCATTAACAGTTAGTACCTCAGTCCATGGGTACTGTGTCAGCCACTGTTCAAACTGTCTGATAGCAGAGTCAGGTGTAGGTCTACATATCTTGGTGGTATGGTTGATTTGATGGTGGGAGGTGGTAGTGGCTGTGGCCCAGAACACGGAGAGATGGTTCCTTCTTCCCACGGGAGGGAATGGTAGGGGGGGGAGGGGTAGGTATTGGTCTGCTAGGTAATGAGGTCTAGAGTGTTCTGTTCGTGGGTTGGAAAGTTGATAATCTGGGTGATGTTTAGTTGGTCTTCTATTTCCTTTGTGTCTAGTTGGTTGAAGTCACCACATATAACCCTTTTTGAAGATTGGTATCGTGCCCATAAGGTGTCACAGGTATTGATGATGTGGTCGACGAGTAGGGCATGGGTGGGTGCACGTGGTGGGTGATACACGAAACCCCAAATGATGGAGGCAGTGTGGCGAGGGTGACATGGAGGTGTTAATCTTACCCACATGACCTCAAGTTCCCTGTGGATTTCAACGTTCAGCTGCTCGGCTGTGTACTTTGTGTGTAAACATCACAAGTCCACCTCCACGTTTTTCGGTTCTGAGACAGTGGAATAAGTCGTAGTTTTCAATGGTACACAACTCTGGTATAACTTGCCAGGCTTCCGTGACACAGACTATATCGGCGCTGATTGTGTTTACTGTATTCACCAGTTCATGGAATTTGTTACATAGTGAAGTCACATTTGATAGGAACACAGAGGGGAGGTCATACCAGAGGCGAGGAACTTCTATCACTTTGTATAATTTCAATACACAATTTCAATGTTTTCGTCTTTTTCGACGAGCGCCGATTTGTGTGTGCGTGTGTTTCGTGGCAATAGTTGAAGGACTCCTTTACCTCCAATTGTCTTATCACAACATAGGGTCCCTCAACATGCACCCCGGTAGGTAAGAAAGAAGGTTGGTAGGGAGAAGGATGGGTTGGAGTAGAAGGATGGTGGAGTGAAAGGATATGACCCACAGGCCAGTGTGTGTGTGTGTGTTATTTGGGTTTAAGGGGGAAATTTTGTTGGTAAATCTCGAGCAATTGAATCCTCCAAACTCTTCAAAGCAGAAGAAAAAAACACCATTAGTTTAACACTTCTGGTCCTGTTTTGTAGCTTATTTTGGAGGAATCAAGGCACTCCAATGTAACAAAAATGAATTACCACCTTAAAGCCTAGCCTGATGACAAGCAAGAGTACAACGTTGACCTGAGTATAGGTAAGTGCACTTGTCCCATAGGAAGGTGTGGGGCAGTATGCAAGTATCAGACTGCTTGTGAGGAACATAGTATGACCGTTGTCCCACAAATGTTCATACCTTATAGTGTGCAAAAATATTTTTTAATGCATACACAGGTTTTAAATTAGTAACCCCTAAATGTACCAGGCAGAAATCCATTCTCTATCAGATCAAAATAAAGAACCTTACTTTCTGACCTGACCTGTCCTTGACCTATCACTTCTTTGCATTTGCATGCCTGCTCTGCTGCGACTGAGCAAGGCAGTCATAATTCATTTTACCACCAAATGTGAAATTTAAAACTCTTTCCAATGGTATGCAACATGTATATATATTCATTAATTTTGTTATGTTTGTTTGTTACCATAAACTTTCTAGAACATTCATTTTATATGCGCTTAGTAGATATGACTAGTCGCATGTACAGATTGTTAAAATTTCCCAAGCCCCTATGTCTCTGTTTACCTAGCAGTAAGTAGGTACCCTGCTGTAAAAACAAGGATAACATCATAGCAACCTTGTAGGCTGAGGGAAGATATGTTGATGTAACAAGACTGACTGCCTTAACCCCTAAAGGACCGGGCCCGGCATATGACGGGTTGCCGCTAAAGGACCGGGCCCGGCATATGCCGGATTGCTAAAATTTCCCAAGGTTAAGGAATTTTCCCCAATTTTTTTTACTCCAGACGTTGGCTACACTGGTTTATGGTAGGATGGGATGCTGAGACTGAGTACACACTGCCTTTTCTAGGGTAAAATTGAGGAATTATAGATCTTGTTATGTCCGAGTGTGTTGGTGAGTGACTTAGCTGACGAGCGCCTATCCCCATTTTCTACTACCTCGCCACGGTCAGTGCACCCACCCAAACACTAGCGCTCAACGTACGGCGACAGTACCTCATTCAACTCGTCGTAATTCTGTAACCATTAAACCTACAGACTTCCCATTGGTACCAATCGAAAGAAGAAGAGTTGCTCGTTCTCATGGTACTAAAATAATTCACTCGTTCGTTGTAGGTTAGGAGTACAGAGCATGCAAAAATAGGCTATTTTACCTGTTTTTCGCTCAACCCCCGGTCCTGGCGGGCACAGAATTATCACTACCCCCGGTCCTTTAGGTGTTAACATTATATAAGAAATATAAGAAAGTAATAAGCCAAGAAAATATATTATATGATAATACGTAAGGATCAGTTTTGTAATTTAAGTTAAGAATCAACACCCTAAATTTAATTAAGTGATAGAAAGTGATTTATAGGAGAATCAGAAAAATGTGAAGGATGTGTGTGTGTGTGTGTGTGTGCAGAAAAGGAACACTTAGAATATTGTTTACTCTATTTACCAAATTTACAGAATACATCAGAATACATCAAAATTATGTGAACAATTATTATTTGAAAATATAGAAAAAGTAAAAGATATATTAGTAGTAGAAGTGTGGAAAAAAAAACAGACAAAAACTCAGCAGGTATTATAGAAAAACACACAAAAAAAATAACAAAAATTACAAATAAATAAATAACAATAAATAAATAACAATAAATAATCAAAGGGGAGCCGTTGAAAAGTTACAGAACTGAACTTACTAAACCTGAGCTGGTAACACTGATGAGAGATCAACAAACATCTGAGCTGGTAACACTGACGAGAGATCAACACAGCCAACAGACAGAGGTAATCATGGTTCCCAGACTAGAAGGTAAATATTGTCTTTATTTAATTAATTATTTATTCCCTGACCATTCCAAGGTGTTGATAAGTAAATAAATGACCCCTATGATGTAGATAAATGACAATAAATTCATAAATAAGACGATAAAGGACGGAATAATACGATAAATTGTGAACCTGCGAATGGAAAAATTTATCACTGGTAAATATTAACTTTATCTAATTAATTATTTATTCCTTGACAATTCTGAAGTGTTGATAAGTAAATAAATGACCCCTATGATGTAGATAAAGGGTAATAAATGGATAAATAAGTCGATAAATGACGAAATAAGACGAACCGGTGAATGGAAAAAATAGATAATGATTTTGTTAGGGGTAAATGTTGTCTTTATTTAATTAATTATTTATTACTTGGTTATTCCAAGGTGTTGATAAGTAAATAAAGGATCCCTGTGATGTAGATTAATGACGATAAATGGATAAATAATATGATAAGATAATTATTTAATTATTACTACCTTTATTTTAATTATTTATTTCAAGATGTTGATAAGTAAATAAATGATGATAAATGGATAAATAAGACGATAAATGATGAAATAAGGCAATGACAGATAATTATTAGATTATTACTACCATTATTTTAGTACCATTATTTATTTCAAGGTGTTAAGTAAATAAATTATCCCTGTGATATAAATAAATGGTGATAAAAGGATAAATAAGATGGGAAAAGTCCTCATATGTCCCACAGAATGTTAAAACTATTTAATTAATTTATTTATTCATTTAGTAGAGTTAAAATTGTTATGGTAAATTTACAGAATTACTTCATTAACTATATTGTATATTTTAATATAATTACCTATTTATATAGATATTATACAGTATTTATTAATAATTACTATTTATGTAGACCATTCTAAGACATTTTTCATTATAGTGTTTTGGTAAATATGGAATGAATTACCATTTATCATGTACTGTTTTTTCTACCTTCATTACCCAATTATTTAGAACATTATAAAACTATTTTATTCTATGGCATTTCATCCACAAATTTCAAAGACATTCAAAGGAAGCATTTTGAAATTAACCTAACCTGACCTAACCTTACCTGACCTGACCTAACCTTACCTTACCTAACCTTACCTCGCCTTGCCCCGCCTTACCTTACCTTACCTTACCTTACCTTACCTTATCTACCTTACCTTACCTTACCTTACGTAACCTAACCTTATCTCACCTCGCCCCGCCTTACCTTACCTTACCTCACCTTGCCTTACCTCGCCCCGCCTTACCTTACCTAACCTTACCTTACCTCGCCCCGCCTTACCTTACCTTACCTTACCTAACCTAACCTAACCTAACCTAACCTTATCTACCTTACCTGACCTTACCTAACCTAGACCACAGCAGACTACCGGACCTAACCTAACCTGGGCAAACTACCGTGAAATAACCGTGGTAAAGTACAGGAAATGGCCGGGGCAAAATACTGTATTTATTGAAAGAATTACCGTGTTATAGCAGTGTTGCCAGATCTGGCTAGGTCCCAGTATTTTGCCCTGGTCATTTCCCGTACTTTATCACGGTTATTTCCCGGTCGTTTGTCCAGGTTAGGTCCCGGTAGTCTGCCTTAGTTTAGGTTAGGTAAGGTAAGGTAAGGTAAGGTCAGGCTAATTTCAAAATGCCCCATTTAAATTTAACAAAAAACAACAACCATACACAATAACTGTAATTCCTTCAATATTTACTGAAAAAAATGTACACAATAATAGTAATTCTTTCCATATTTACCCAAAAAATATACACAATAACAATAATAACAGTAATTGTTTCCATATTTAACATAGAGTACTGGTAGTTAAATATAGATATTGTTGTGTTACATATTTTATTATTATGATGATTATTACATTATTTACATTTCCAGGTAGGATTGATTAATGAGGTGTTGCAACAGGTGTGAACCAAGAGGTGTTGCAGCATCAATTGTACATCAATGCACACTCCTTCATCCACAGGTAATTTTATTTATTTATTTTGGGTCTGTCATTGCTTGCCTTCATCACTATGAAATAATTAGTTGTTTATGTGTATATATGTAACAGTATGTATGTATGTATGTATGTATGTATAATCTCTCTCACTCACTCATACTATCATTGCTTGCCTTCATCACTATGAAATAATTAGTTGTTTTAGGCTACTGTTTGGTTTTATAAATAACTTTGGATTTGAAGATGGAACAACTACTTTGTATATCTTACAGTATACTTGGCAACACATATGTGTAGTGTTGTGTTGCTGTCTCAGTGTCCTTGACTGTACATGACACACTCAGGTCACACCTACCTACTGTTGGTCAGGTCAAGTAATTCATTCCTTGCTATACCATCACCATGAAATATTCATCACACTCCCTCTGTCCTGCTTTGTACAGCCAAGCAAAGGATATTATATAGAGAGTAAAGGGATATTTTATAGGAAACAAAGTCATAGCATGAGAAAAAACTAAAGTATATTGAGAGACAGACAGACAGATAGAGAGACAGACAGGAGGGTAAGGTAAAGAGGTGGATTATAAGTTTATAGGCCTGGTGACTGATGCCCGGGGTAGTAGTACAGACACCTCTGGCCATCACCCAGAGTATCAAATAGTGCTGGTTTGACTATTACCTAGACTAGACTAGACCACAGCAGACTACCAGGACTTAACCTGGACAAACTACCAGGTCTTAACCTGGGCAGACTACCAGGACTTAACCTGGACAAACTACCAGGTCTTAACCCAGACAGACTACCAGGACTTAACCTGGGCAGACTACCAGGACTTAACATAGGCAAACTACCGGGACTTAACCTGGACAAACTACCAGGTCTTAACCCGGGCAGACTACCGGGACTTAACCTGGACAAACTACCGGGTCTTAACCCGGGCAGACTACCAGGACTTAACCTGGACAAACTACTGGGTCTTAACCCGGGCAGACTACCAGGTCTTAACCTGGACAAACTACCGGGTCTTAACCCGGGCAGACTACCAGGACTTAACATAGGCAAACTACCAGGTCTTAACCTGGGCAGACTACCAGGACTTAACCTGGGCAGACTACCAGGACTTAACATAGGCAAACTACCAGGTCTTAACCTGGGCAGACTACCAGGACTTAACCTGGGCAGACTACCAGGACTTAACCTAGGCAGACTACCAGGACTTAACCTGGGCAGACTACCAGGACTTAACCTGGGCAGACTACCAGGACTTAACCTAGGCAGACTACCAGGACTTAACCTGGGCAGACTACCAGGACTTAACCTGGGCAGACTACCAGGTCTTAACCTGGGCAGACTACCAGGACTTAACCTGGGCAGACTACCAGGACTTAACCTAGGCAGACTACCAGGACTTAACCTGGACAAACTACCGGGAAATGATCGTGATAATGTACAATGAATGACTGGGGCAAAATACTAGGATCTGTCAACACTGCTGCAAAATGGTAATTCTCTCAATAAATACCATAAACTGTAATGCAGCACCTCTCATTATTATTATTAGCATCATTATCATCATTATCATCATTATTATTAGCATAATTATCATCATCATCATTATTATTATTATTATTATTATTATTATTATTATTATTATTGTTATTATTATTATTATTATTATTATTATTATTATTATTATTATTACTGAGTCTACTTCTTTGATTGATGAACTAACATTGTTTAATTAATATTTCAGGTTCACAGACAGTTGATAGATAGATAGTTTGTGATAGATACATACATACATACATACATAAAGAGAGAGAGTGAGTGAGTGTGTGTGTGAGAGAGTATATATAGATTGATGGATGGATAGATAGATAGTTTGTGATAGATATATACATACATAAAGAGAGAGAGAGAGAGAGAGAGAGAGAGAGAGAGAGAGAGAGAGAGAGAGAGAGAGAGAGAGAGTGAGTATAGATAGAAATGCCTATATTTTAATGTTTTTGTATCCAATGATTTTCAGAAATAATGCATTTTGTTAGTTTTCATTTCTCTCTCATACACACACACACACACACACACACACAGCTGTGATTTCCTGTGATGTTGTTTAGGGATGACAGCCTAGGTCACGCTGGTGTGCCACCTTTAGTTGGTCGGTGTAACTTGATGTAGCAGGCTGTTCCCTTCAGTGGTCTGGTAATAATGAGGCAGTGAGGGTTTGTCCACCACCTCGTCTAGTCGGGTTTTGAATCTTTCTAAAGATCCAGAGTATGATGGTAGCTCTCGTGGGATACAGTTGATCAGCCGGGGACCCTGCACTACTATGGAGTTTTCTCTTAGTGTTTGTAGTGTTGTCCATGTCGTCAATATCAGTGGTATGGTGTACATTAGGCTTCTTCTTCCATGTAGTGTTGTCCATCTCGTTATATGGTACACATTAGGTCTCTTCTTCCATGTAGTGTTGTCCATGTCGTTATATGGTGTACATTAGGCCTCTTCTTCCATGGTTGGCTGTTCAGATTGAGCCTTCATTTTCCAGCTTAGGGACAAGTCCATTAATAATTTTCCAAATGTATATAATTATGTATCGTTCTCGTCTTCTTTCCAGTGAGTATAATTTGACGACAGCTAGTCGTTCCCAGTAGTTATTATCCTGCATACCCGCCATCCTTGTAGTAAATGTTCGTTGCATTGCTTCTACTTTTCTAATTTGTCCTACTGTACTTGGATTCCAGAGAACACAGCAGTACTCTACGAGAGGAAGTATAAGTGCTTTGTATTTTGTTAGAAGTACAGTGGGCTCTCTTGTTGTAAAGGTTCTTAGTATCCATCCCATTGTCTGTCTCGCCTTTGTAACTATGTTGTCTATTTGTAGTTGAAAGTTGCCATCATCACTTAATGTTACTCCTAGACCCTTGACGTGTCTGTATTGTTCAATTATTTGTCCTTCTGGTGTTCTATAATAATTGTTGGGGATATCAATATTGGGATGACGGTATCTCATCAACTCCAATTTGGAGCTGTTGAAACTCATGTTGTTATTGGCTGCCCACTGGTATATTTTATTTAAATCCATTTGTGTCATTCTAAGGTCTTCGTTGTTCCTCACTGTACTCAAAAGTCTAGTGTCATCTGCAAAATAAGATGCAATGCAATGGGAAATATTTGTGTCTATATCTCTCATGAATATTAAGAATAGCAAAGGGCCAATGACTGACCCTTGTGCCACTCCGCTCAACACAGTTTTTTTTTCCGATTTGTACCCTTCTACAACAACTGCTTGGTTTCTGTTCTCTAAAAAGCAGTTTTCCTCTGATTCCAATATGTGACAGTTTCTGTATCAGTATTTGGTGGTTGTCTTTGTCGAAAGCTTTCGAAAAGTCTAGATAAATAATATCGACTGTGGCATCGTTCTCAAGTGAATGTAACATGTCCATACGGTGTTGCAGTAGTTGTGATAGACACGATCTACCATGTCTGAATCCATGTTGCTTGGCATTGTGAAGTGTGTGTATATCGAGGTATTCATTTAGCTTGCTGACAACCATTTTTTCAAACACTTTTATTACGTGCGATGTTAATGTGACTGGTGGGTAATTTTTGGGCTCTGTTCTGTCACCACCTTTATAAATTGGCGTAATAAATCCCTCTTTTAGTATTGGTGGAATTACTCGTGTGTGAAGGGATGCTCTCCAGAGGATGTAGATAGGTGTGGATAGTGTTTTCATACATTGTTTCAGTAATATAGCAGGGACACCATCTGGTCCTAATGAGGCCTGAGGTCTAATGCTGGATATTGATTGTTCTATATCTATTTCACTCAAGTCAATATCTCTAGACTCTACGTCTGAAGTTCTTGTTATCACCGGGTCAAGTTCTTCGTTTATTTGGTTATTTTGTCGTACACTAAATGCAGATACATATTGCATATTGAAGGCTTCTGTCATTTGTTGTGGGTCACTGACTAGTGTACCATTGTGTTTTAAAAGTCCTATTTTGCTCCTTACCTTTGACTTCATTTTTGTATAGTGATAAAAGTATTTAGGGTTGTGGGATATAGCTTCTACTGCTTTTTCTTCTTCTGTAATCCATTCCGCTTCATGTGATTTGGCCAGCTTTTCTTTTATGTTCCTCAATTGTTCTTTGATTCTGTTGTCCTCTCTATGTAGAATTTTCTCAGCCAATTTAGTTTTTTTCCTCATCAGAATTTTCCTATCCCTGGGTATATTATTTATTCTTCTATGTACTTTTCTTTCTGGTACAAACTTTGAGCAAATGAAGAGGAGTTTTTCTATAATAAAGTCATACATTTCTATTGTAGTCATGTCTTTTAGCTCTTGGTTCCAGTTGACAATTTTGATTGCATTGTTCATGGTTGTCCAGTCCATATTATCACTGAAAAAATTCATAGTAGAGAAAGACGAACACCCGCTACCATTAATTTCCATCATGGGCCTGTATTCTAAGGTGGTTTCTATAATTAGGAGCTTGTGATCTGACATGGTTGTGTCCTCCGTCCTCACACACACCACTGATAATATCTTCATTATTGGTGAAGA
>JAWZYT010003096.1:5000-75000 GCA_034508575.1 Petrolisthes manimaculis | reverse complement strand
CACACATACACACACACATACACATACACACACACTCACACATACGTACACACACACACGTACACACACACACACTCACACACACACACATACACACACACACACATACACACACACACACACACACGTACACGTACACACACACACACACACACTCACACACACACGTTCACACACGTACACGTACACACACACCTCTTGACCTCTGCTGGGTCAAGACGTGTTGTTCTAGGCGCTCTGTAGCTGCCCTCAGGTCAGCCTGTTGACCTTCACACCACTTCATTCACCCTACATTTCAAATTCGTGTATATTATTCATCAACAGCATTGTGAG
This sequence comes from Petrolisthes manimaculis, assembly GCA_034508575.1. NCBI lineage: Eukaryota > Metazoa > Arthropoda > Malacostraca > Decapoda > Porcellanidae > Petrolisthes > Petrolisthes manimaculis. The sequence continues at coordinate 74,667 of JAWZYT010003096.1, read as the reverse complement.
ATAAGACACAAAGACGTAAGGGAAGTGCAGTGAACATTTGTCCTGTAGTGACAGTGAACTAGTGAAAATGTGTTGCTACTCAGCTCGTACACTACTGAACCTGCGGTCAGCAGCAACCACTCCCCCACCAGACAGTCTTACCAGAATGAAAACCCTAAGTATTCTACGCTACCGTGGGAATAGGGGTGGCCGTAAAATCAAGAAGTGCATCCCAGTCATTACAAAGGAACGTAAGGCAAGAAACCCTAAACCAGTGAAAGAATACAAACATTTTGAAGTTCCTCGCATCTGGTATAACCTCCCATCAGTGTTCCTTTCTAATGTAACCTCCCTTAACAACAAACTCGATGAAGTCATCACAACAGTGCAGTCAGTTTCTCCAGACATTGTTGCTATTACTGAAGCGTGGCAAGTTACTCCAGAGTTATGTGTAATAAATAAATACAACACTTTCCACCATCTTAGGCAGAACAGGAGAGGAGGAGGCCTCGTCCTGTTCGCCAAAGATAAGCTTATCCCCTGTCACCTTAGTGTTGAGGTCCCTGAGGAGTTAGAGGCTATGTGGGTTAAAGTATCACCTCCCCGTCACCCTCGTCACACCGCCACCATCATCATATGCCTGGTATACCACCCACCCCGCTCCCCTACTGGTCCACTGCTGGTTGACCACATCATCGCCACAGCAGACCATCTGAGGACCAGCCTACCATCCAGCAAGTTAATTGTTTGTGGGGATTTTAATGAACTAGATGTTAGTGAAATTCTTAACCATCTCTGTCTACGCCAGGTTGTTGACTTTCCCACTCATGGTCACAACACCCTAGACCTTATAATGACCGACATTTCAGACCACTACCTGCCACCTCAGCCACTCCCCCCCTTGGGACGCAGTACACATCTGTCTGTCCTGTGGTCCCCCACCCCCACCTCTTCACACCACACTGCTAGCGCAGTTAAGACATACAGACCCATCACTGACTCAGCAGTGAAACTGTTTGGTCAATGGATAGTAAGATACCCTTGGGTAGAAGTTCTCACCCCAGTAGATGTGGGTACAAAGTGGGGAAATTACCAACAAACAGTGTCAGATGCATACCACCACTTCTTCCCACTCAAAACCATCAGTAAACATCCTGCAGACCTACCGTGGATCACCCCAAGGATTAAACGTCTTATCCATCAAAGAGAAAAGGCCTTCTACACCGACGAACACCACTTCAGAGTACTACGTAATTAGGTCATCAGAGAAATTAAAGAAGCTAAGAAAAACTACTATCCTGAGAAAGTTCACCATCTCCTTCAGACGGATAGCAGCAAGTGGTACAGGACCATTAAGGATATCTGTGGTTTGGGGAAGGTGTCAAAACCCTTCCCTTTCCTCACTGGATTATCAGAGGATGAAGCAGCAGAACAGGTCAACAACCACTTCTCCACCATATCTCAGTCGCTTCCTGAACTCAACTACTCCCTCCTACCCTCCTTTCTTCCCTCTCCCTCTCCCCCTCCTACGGTCGAGAGTTTTCAGGTTGCCAAAAAGTTGCTTAAATTTAAATCTAAAAGAGCCATCACACCCTTAGACTTACCCCTCAAAATTTATAAAGAATTTGCTCCTGAACTAGCTGTCCCCCTTACCTCAATAATTAATGCATCCCTTCAACAAAGTAAATGCCCTATAGATTGGAAAACCTCCTTTGTTTCAGCAATCCCTAAAGTGCCTAATCCCCCCTCCCTTAACGATCTCAGACCCATTGCTATCACACCCATCCCAAGCCTTATTTGTGAAGACTTCATCTTTGACTGGGCATATTCTTCCATTTTTAATCAAGTAGACAACCAACAATTTGGCAACATGAAATCCTCCTCCACCACCCACTGTCTAGTTAGCCTCCTTGACTTCGTCCACCGCAACCTAGACCTCCGCAAAACCTCTCTTGCCCTCACCTTCATTGACTTCAGGAAAGCGTTTGACCTTGTGGATCACACTACTGTGATAAGGAAGGCGTTGTACCTTGGTTTACCTGGTTACCTTGTATCGTGGCTTGCTGATTTCCTTCATGGACGCCAACAAGCCACCAGATACATGGGACAAACCTCCACATTCCAACACCTCAGTTGTGGCGTCCCACAGGGAACAAAGCTCGGGCCCCTCGTATTTTTAATCCTTATTAATGATGTCCTGACTGATACCCCCTACCGCTGGAAGTATGTAGATGACTGTACTGTAGGGACCACCATTAACAACTCCACCCCAGACTACAGTATCTACCAACAGACACTGGACAATGTGCAGACTTGGGCCAACAACAACTACCTTACCATTAATACCAACAAGACGGTAGTAATGCACATCAACACTTCCACCACACCAGTACCACCACCTGCACTCACTATTGGCCCCAACTCTCTTGAGGTGGTTCAGTCTACCAAGTTGTTAGGTGTCACCATCGACGCCAAGCTGGACTGGAAACTACACGTCACCAACATCATCAAGGCATCTACATACAAACTCTACATGCTCAAAACAATGAAGGCACTGGGGGCCTGGCAACAACAACTTAGGGATGTTTATACCACCTTCATTCTTCCTAAGTTATGTTATTGTTCACCTGCTTGGGCCTCCTCACTCAACACCACCCAAAAAAGACAAATTGAAAAAGTCCAGAAACGAGCATGTAGAGTTATTATGGGAGACAACTACATCTCATAATTATGTTCATGCCCTTACTACCCTCAACCTCGCCTCAGTTTCTCAACGTCACCTCCAAGACCTACACAAGTTTGGTGATAATCTCATCAAACATCCGCGGCACAGATCCCTTCTTCCACCATCCCTGCCTCCACCACGCCGAGCTTCACGTCACCACAACAAAATTAAACCCATCAGATGCCGTACTGATCGCTACAAGAACAGCGCAATCCCCACTATCGTCAATCACCTCAATAGTTAACTCTTTACATTACACACACACACAGACACTATAAACACCACCACTAATTTTAACCTAACCTCACACACACTGTACCTATCTAGGATTAATCTGACCTCACCTCACTAAGTCAGTTTCCTTCACACCTCAAGGCCAATCTGACCCATACAGCTGCACCCATGTATTTGTATTTGTGTATGTATGTATGTATGTACTTGTATTTGTGTATGTATGCACTTGGATTTATTTGTCTGTATAAATTAATACGTGTATGTGTATGCATGTATTTATGTGTGTATGTGTGTGTATGTTTATATGTATGTATATGTTTATGTGTGTGTATGTTTATTTATATGTATATGTATGTTTGTATGTATGTGTGTATGTATGGATATGTATATATATATGTATATATGTATATGTATATGTATGTATATATATATATGTATGTATATGTGTATATGTGTTTATATGTGTGTATTTATATGTCTGTTTGTATTTATGTGTGTATGTGTACTTGTATGTATTTAAGTTTCATTTAATTGCGTCTTTGTTTTTTTGTTTTCCTGCTTTCACTTGTGTTCATCCCCATTTTTATCATTAGTATTTTATGTTACATGTATATTTTCAGCCTCCCAGCTGCTACTTTTTAATAAACCGATTATTATTATTATTATTACACACACGTTCACACACATGTACACACACACACGTACACACACATATACACACACGTACACACACACGTACACACACATACACACACATACACACACATACACACACACGTACACACACAGACACACGTACATACACACAGACACACGTACTTACTCACAGACACACGTACATACACACACACACACGTACACATATATACACACACACATATACACATGTATACACACACATACACACACACACACACATACACATGTACACACACACATACACATACACATACACACGTACACACACATATACACGTACACATTCATCATGTAAATATCTTTCTCATAATTAATTATATTGTAATTTGTATATTTTCAGCTTTAGTGCTGCCAGCCCCTATATAAACAATTTATCATTATTATTATTATTATTATTATTATAAAATCGCCCAGCCATCGTGGGGTCCCAGAATCGACTGAGTGGGTAGCGGATCGATATTGTGAGTGTATTTTCTCGCCCAACGACAAGAAAAACTAGCCCTACAGGGCGCGAAATAGCGCTAAATCGCTGTGACGGTAGGTGCTGTTGCCCGGTTCCTTACGTAAGACGGTCTATCACGTCAACCGGTCTTTAGGGGTTAATTTCATTCTCAAGTGCACAGATATTTTACAGAACACTACATCTTTGGGTATATCAATTCCCATACCATCTATTATAGAAGCAAGTGATCTATTTTTAACCCTTAATGACCGGATTGCGGTCATAGACGCTCCCAAGAAGTGCCCGGGTCGTGTTGTACGCCACTGCTATGTGATGACCGGGCGGGATGAAGCACCGCTATTGCCAATGTCGGCATTTGCGAGCCCAATTTGGCGTTTTTTTTTTTACTTGGCTATACTTCACCACCATCCCTACAAATCACCATCGTCAGTCAGTGTGTTACTGACTGTAAACATGGATGGATGTGGATTAGATTTCTCGTGCGTGTCCGATTCTGTGGTGCGCCATGCTTACTTACAACACTGACTGCCACCCGCGCGGGCCACGTTCAGTTGTCGTCAGAGCCACTCCACCTACACGTACCCGAACGCAGCCGCGCTCACACGAGAAAGTACCCTTCATTCCTCACTTAATTTCTCGGCAACGGAGAGTTGTAGAGAGCTGAGGTTGGTTTTATTGGAAAGAGGAAGAGTTGATGGTGCTAACAAGACCAAATTTAAGTTGTTCAGTATCGTAGTTTAGACGTACAGAGTAAGTGGAATAGAGCGATTTTGGAAAAATCGGCCAAATTCGCCTGGACTGGCAGTAGGGTTAGTAAGACTAGCCCCGGACTGACAGATTGGCTATTCATAGTTATCCCGTCGCGGAGGGGTTAATCAACTGAGAAAAAAAATGTATCTGTAGGGAGATATGCATAGCTTACCTCTATTAATCATTTCAGTTCATGATTTGCTTATGCAAACAGTGTCACAATTGTTGGCCTTATTTCCTAAATATGGATATGTTCATACATTTTTTGTTAGTATATGAAGTGAAAAGTTTCCTCTTCTATCACTGCCTTTGGCTAAGATATCTTTACCTTCCAAATCGAAATCCAAGTCCTTAAATAAGATACTATAGAGTTAAGCACATCACAGCTAGAATACTTTCATTACAATGTGTATGCTGTTTGTACAGAAATATATGGCCTCAGTGTAGGGAACCTTATTTCACCTCTGTTGAATAAGCATGACTTATTGAAGAAGTGAGGAAACTAAGGGTTCTCTCTAGTGTCACCCTATAATGAGGCAGGATATACAGTAAAAATAGGGTAGAGAATTTAATTTTCCTTAAACTTTGACTAGTGGTAGAGATTTACCATTATTTCAATTCTAAAGGATGAGATGATTGTGCCTATACTATAATTATGTACAAATAACCAGTACATGTACTGTAGCTAGCCGAATTATTGGGAAAAAGCTGTATGAAGTTAAATGCTGGCCAATAAATTAGTTTCAAACATTAAACTCTTAAGTATTGCGACAGAGTATGTAGGGAATTTGTAGAGTTCAGACAGAGAAGGCCTGAGACCCTATGATACATACAGGTATTCCTCATTATGTGCGAGGTATAGGTTCCTACAGGCACCGCACAAACTAAATTCGCACAAAATAAACCTATTTTTCCCATTAGAAACAATGTATAATGAAAAGAATGGGGTCTTGGTCCAAAAAAACTTCCATTTTTTGGATGAAAAATGCATTTATTTGACTAATAAAGTGAACATGTTTTAAAAATGTATCATGTTAAAGCTATATGTAACACTAAGATGTAAATAAGTGTAAATAAAGCTGCCATTAACACTTAATATGATGCCATTTTCACAAATAATAAACTGGCTGGACTAGCCACGAGTCAAATGTAAACAAAACATTGAGAGTCAGTGTTGCCATGTAAGTGTGAGGGAATTTCCCTCACTTCAACCTCAGAATTTCCATTTTACCTCAATTATTCCCTGTTTACTCATGAACATTGATGGTCTTTTAGGTATTTCATCTTGTAGAAATTTCCCTGTTTACTCTTGAATGAACTGTATATTGTTTCCCTGTGTGGACTTCGAAATTCCCTAAAACAGAAATTTCCCTGCACCTGGCAACACTGGTGGGAGCGTGAGCTGCCTCCTGGTGGCAGGCAGTTGAACTACGCATCTAGCGCACTTTTTGAAATGCAGATTATAATAAATATATCGCACAATTCTATCTATCTATAGCTCTGACGCCTCGTTCCCTCCGGGAACTCCCCCGAAGGGGGTGGCCACGGCAGAAAAGTCTCCAGTCTTCCCTGTTCCAACACTCCCTCCTTACTTGGTCCAGCCCTCCCCTCCTCCTCCCGTTTCTCTCCTTCACATACTCTTCCACTCTGTTCTGCCATCTTACTGGTGGTCTGCCTCTCACACCACATCCCTCAACTTCACTTCCATACACCTTCTTTACAAACTCCTCACCTTGCATTCTCTCTACATGTCCAAACCACCTCAAAGTATTATGTTTCACTCTCTCAACCACTCCACACTCAACACCAATTGCCTTCTCACTCATACCACATCTCCCATACACACTCTCATTACTTTCTCCATCCCACATTGTCAGTCCACATGCACCTCTCAGATAACTCATTTCCACAGCACCTATTCTTGACTGATGAGCCCTACTCCATGTCCAGGTCTCCGACGCATACGTCAGTGTTGGCAAGATTATACTGTTCCTTAGTCCCCTTTTCACTTCCATACTCACACTTCTACCCTTCATTATCCTCCCCAGTGATCCTATGACCTGTCTACCCTTTACTGCTCTCTCCCTAATTTCTCCTTCCATACTTCCATGTTTACACATAACTGTCCCCAGGTACTTAAACTCCTTCACTTCCTCCATCCTCTCACCCCTTAGGGTTATCTCACACTTCGTCCCAGTTGGTACTTCCACTCTGTAAGGTGTAGCAAAGTCAATCACTTCCGTTTCTGCTCTCTCAAACACCATCACTTTACTTTTACCCATATTCACCTTCAGTTTCCTTCGCTTACATACAGACTGAAATTCGTCCACCACACTCTGCAACTCCCTTTCACTCTCAGCCATCAGCACAGTGTCATCTGCAAACAAACTTGTCGCCAAGGACCAATTTACTTCATTCAGCCTCAACTTCACCCCCAGACCATTCACTTTGGCTTTCATCTCTCTCATACAACCATCCATATATATATTGAACAACCATGGTGACATAACACATCCCTGTTTCAGCCCTACACTAATATTAAAACTCTCACTCAGATCACCCTCTACCCGCACACATGCTTTTGCATCTGCATAAAAAGCCTCAATACCTTTCAGTAGAGATCCCCCAACACCATATATTCTCAACACCTCTGACATAGCTCTCCTATCAACCCTATCGTATGCCTTCTCCAAGTCCATGAAGGCAGCATACAACTTCTTACCCTTCCCTATATATTTCTCCACTATCGATTTTAGCGCAAATATCTGGTCCACACATTCCCTACCCTTTCTGAACCCTCCCTGTTCCTCACCAACTTTATTCCCTGTCACTTCCATCAGTCTCTCAGTTAGAACCTTTCCATACACCTTCCCCGGTACACTAAGAAGGCTTATTCCCCTATAACTACCACATTCCTCCTTACTCCCCTTCCCCTTATACAACGGTACAATACTAGCCCTCCTCCAATCCTCTGGTACCTCTCCCTGCCTCCAAGCCAATGTACATATAAGCACCATCCACTCTACCACTACCTCCCCCCCCATACTTTAACATTTCAGCCGTTATCCCATCTACCCCCGGTGCCTTTCCCATCTTCAACTTGCCTATTGCTTTCCTAATCTCTTCCCTTCCTAATTCTCCCTGAGCATCCTGTCTTCTACTACCTGCCTCCATCCCCATGCATGTCACCACTGCCTCCCCTCCCGTCCCCTCATTCATCAAACCATCAAAATGCCTCTTCCACACTTCTCTCACTTCCTCACTTCTACTCACCGTAACTCCATCCTCTCTCTTCATTCTCACGCTACCAGACTTTCCTTCTCCTCTCTCTTTTTTTACCTCCTTCCAAAATAATTTCTTGTTCTCTCTAAACTTTTCACTTAGTTTCCTACCAAATTCCTCATCCACTCTCCTTTTACTCTCACTCACCATCCTCTTCACTTGTCTCTTACATGCATTATAATCTCTCTTCCATCTCTCTCTCACTTCTTCAGACACATTCCTTTGCAATGTTCTCCTATATGCTTTCCTTTTCTCATCTACAGCATCTTTCATTTCTTCCGTCCACCATGCACTCCCTTTCTTGCCCCTCTTCTGTGCCTTATAACCCACAACCCCTGCTGCTGTCTTCATCACTATATTCTTGAACATCTCATACACATCATTCACTCCCACTCCCTCCCCCATACTCAGCCTTGCATCCTCCAGCATCTCACCCACCCTCCTCTTATAAACCTCTCTGTACTCAACATCATTCAATCTTCCATTTGCTACCTCCCTTTCATTCCCCCCTCTATCCTTCCTACCATACTCCCACTTTGCCCGGACCCTAATCCTTACCAACACCGCATAGTGGTCAGAGCACTGGAACATGCCTCTTACCACTCTTGCATCCAACACATCTTTTCTCAGTCTTTCATCCACAGCTACATTATGTATAAATAACATTGATATACATACTCATTGTCTAGACAACCCTGCAGAAGCCATTAACCCCTGCAGACCGGACCACGAGATAGACCGTCATACGGTAGAAACTGGGTCACGACATATACCGTCACAGCGATTTAGCGCTATTTCGCGCCCTGTACGGCTGGTTTTTCTTGTCGTTGGGCGAGAAAATACACTCACAATATTGATCCGCTACCCACTCAGTCGATTCTGGGACCCCACGATGGCTGGGCGATTTTTAAGTAATTGCCCTTGTCCGAATTTGTGCTCTAACGATCGTAAGACAATACCGTAGTGAATATATGTACGTGAGTGACACCATGATATTCCAACAAGGTTACAAATTATTATTTAGTGTATAGATCATGACACACGATATATAATGGGGTAGTAATAAGAAAATAACACCACAAAACACGCCCATACAGGCACAATTGATAGTAAATATACGTTTTTCCTACGGTACAAGTCGGTTTGTTTATCATTTTCTAAGTGACAGTTACACGATGATATTTTCCTACAAGTGTTCATACTATTTTTAGTGTTGAAATCATGACATACGATACAAAAAGTGCTCTTCATACAAGAAACATTAGCTCATGTAAATCTCAACGGAGCATTGGTAATTGTTTTGTTTCATGCCAACAACCTGCAGCCTATAAAATACTAACTGAAAGTAGAATATGCAGTTTCATAGCTGAAAACAATTTAGCATTTTCTTTATCAAAGCCACTACTGGACCTCATTAAAGCTACTTCTCCATCCAGTCCAATGGAGGCAGACACTTTACACCAGTTGAAAATGACAGCCACAAAATGTACAAATATCATAAGGCAGGGCCTTAGATATAAATATTCAAAATCTTTAGTTGATACACTAAAAACAAATTTCTTCAGTATTATTCCAGATGAAACGACAGATGTAAGCAGTGAAAAGCAGTTGGCACTATGCGTAGTCTATTTTGATTATGACAGTTTTGAGGTGGTAACATCATTTTTTGATATGGTTGTAGTTGAAAATTGTAATGGCTTTATATACAGCCATCAAAAAGTGTTTTGAAGACAAATGTATCCCACTGGGGAATATGATTGGGTTTTCTTCATACACGTGTAATGTAATGTTTGGGGAGAAACACAGTGTAGTTGCCCTGATGAAGGCTGAATTTCCTCAAATTTCATTCATTAAATGCAGCTACCACATGATCCATCTCTGTGTGTCTCATGCATGTTTGAAACTGTCCACTACTTTAGAAGACTTGTGTAGGAATATATATACTCATTTCAGTCGTTCAAGCCTTAGGCAACATGAATTGAAAGAGTTTCAAAGCTGTTTAGACCTTTCTCCCCATAAGATGTTGGCATTTGGACAAACACGATGGCTGTCATTAGAGGCTTGTGTTAGTCGCATTTTAGAGCAGTGGGATGCCCTAACTCTATATTTTACATCAGTCATTGGTGAATGTCGTGATCCCTCCTATGTGACAGACAGCATACTTAGAAGCCTAAATAATGTGTTTTTTAAAGCTCAGTTGCAATTTGTGCAGGTTCAGCTGCATCGTGTTAATGAATTTAACACTATGTTCCAGAGTGCAAGCCCAAAGTTGCAACACCTTCATGATCAAGTGAAAACACTATTGAAAGAACTTATGGGGGATTTTGTTAAGGCAGAAATCTTGCGTAACTATGACCCATTATCTCTTGATGTACATAATACAAGTTTCCATGTCCCTGTGATGCAAGTGTATGTTGGTATTAACGCAATTTTTAATTCTCCAATAGGCAAAGACACAGAAGGCATGAAGAAGTACAAAATAAGCTGTAAGGCCTTCCTAATTGAGCTAGTAGATCAAATACGCTCTAGATTTGAAACTCAATCACTTAAAAGTCTGTCATTTCTAGTTCCTGAAAATGCCTTGAACCTCAGACCCAGTAGCCTCAGAGAGGTATTCCAATCTTTCCCTTACATGAAAGAAATCTGTGACTGTGCTCATGCTGATGTAGAACTGAAGTATGTATTGATTTAAGTGGGGTAGGCCAGTAATCGTGTGGGGTATAATTAATCATTTTTCGGTAACTAATATTATTATTATTGTAATTGTAACTCATTCTTTTACTTACGATGTTCGGAGGCTTTTTTCTTTAGGTGGTAAATTGTGGATGAACCGTTCTACCCCATAGTCATCACAAATTTTCGTCACACGCACTCCTTTTTTAAGTTTTTCCAGGATTTCTAGCTTTTTTTCGATTGAGAAAGTCACATGACTCCTCTTGGGCTTCTTGGGACCCATAATCAAGAGAAAATATAACACAATTACGGAAATATAACACACAATTACGGAGGGCGAAAGTGAATACGCGAGCTGTACCAAAGCCTTCTCCACGGAGAAGGCTCTGGCTGTACGCGACGCGTGTTTATACATTGCAGTGTCGTTAAATTACATGCCTATCCCTCAGCGCCGTAGTTGCCTCTGTTTACGTTTTGCAAACATATGTGTCATTGGACCTTGAGTATAAAGATGGTGTCTGCCAAGATGGTTTTGCCAATATAATAAATTGTCAAATACTATACTTCAATTTGCCAACAACTATACCATGTCAAATACTTCTGTCAAATTTCGTCAAATACTATCTTGTTGATCCTTCATCATATGGCGAAATGTGATAAATTTTATTTATATTTTCTCTATTGATTGGGAAATTCTGTTTACTTTCTGACAAATATCAGGGCTTCCAACGGACTTTAGAGGGAGGGAAAGGCATGTAAATTAACGTCACGTTATACATTGTTGCCAGTTTGCCACAACTCAGGCTTGCCCGCGTTGTTCTGCCCGGCCAATTTAAAACTACGTTTCGTATGAATTTTTTTTTTTCTAAGTTTTTGTATATTTGTTCTTGGGCTATAAAAAGTGCCGGATTATCGGGCATTGCGGACCACAAGTCGCCGGATTAAATGTCTTTGACAGTATATGTAAGGGCAAAACACATATAAGTATAATTCTATCCCTAGAATGTCTGAAGTAATTCTGAAGTAATTTCAAATTAAATATGACGTAAAATCTTCCAATCTAAGGTAATTTTACTCATGATCTAAGGTAATTCCGAAAATTCATTCTGAGAGCCCTGAGTTTGACGCCGACTGTAAAGTGTAATTAATTATAAATAAGAGGCTCGTAATGTGAGCATTTGGTGGTGGTGAACCAAGCAAGTGTCGACATAGTGGTGACTGTAGCAGTGGGTGTATAGATTGTGTGTGTATGGTGTGTGGGTGTGGTGTGTAGGTTGTGTGTGTGTGGTGTGTAGATTGTGTGGGTGTGGGTGTAGATTGTGTGGGTGTGGTGTGTAGTGTGGGTGTGGTGTGTAGATTGTGTGGGTGTGGTGTATAGGTTGTGTGGGTGTGGTGTGTAGATTGTGTGGGTGTGGTGTATAGGTTGTGTGGGTGTGGTGTGTAGTGTGGGTGTGGTGTATAGGTGGTGTTGTGGGTGGGTGTTGTGGGTGGGTGTGGTGTGTAGGTTGTGTGGGTGTGGTGTATAGGTGGTGTTGTGGGTTGTGTGGGTGTGGTGTTGTAGGTGTGTGTGTGTGTGTGTGTAGGTGGTGTGGGTGTGTGTGTAGGTTGTGTGGGTGTGGTGTGTAGATTGTGTGTGTGTGTGTGTAGGTGGTGTGGGTGTGGTGTGTAGATTGTGTGGGTGTGGTGTATAGGTGGTGTTGTGGGTTGTGTGGGTGTGGTGTTGTAGGTGTGTGTGTGTGTGTGTGTAGGTGGTGTGGGTGTGTGTGTAGGTTGTGTGGGTGTGGTGTGTAGGTTGTGTGGGTGTGGTGTGTAGATTGTGTGGGTGTGGTGTGTAGGTTGTGTGGGTGTGGTGTATAGGTGGTGTTGTGGGTGGGTGTTGTGGGTGGGTGTGTGTGTAGGTTGTGTGGGTGTGGTGTATAGGTGGTGTTGTGGGTGGGTGTGGTGTGTGGGTGTGTGTGTAGGTTGTGTGGGTGTGGTGTATAGGTGGTGTTGTGGGTGTGGTGTGTAGGTGGTGTAGGTGTGGTGTGTAGGTGGTGTAGGTGTGGTGTGTAGGTGTAGGTGTGGTGTGTAGGTGGTGTGGGTGTGGTGTGTAGGTGGTGTAGGTGTGGTGTGTAGGTGGTGTGGGTGTGGTGTGTGGGTGGTGTGGGTGTGGTGTGTAGAGGTGTGGGTGTGGTGTGTAGGTGGTGTGGGTGTGGTGTGTAGGTGGTGTGGGTGTGGTGTGTAGGTGTGGTGTGTAGGTGGTGTGGGTGTGGTGTGTAGAGGTGTAGGTGTGGTGTGTAGAGGTGTGGGTGTGGTGTGTAGGTGTGGGTGTGGTGTGTAGGTGTAGGTGTGGTGTGTAGAGGTGTGGTGTGTAGAGGTGTAGGTGTGGTGTGTAGGTGGTGTGGGTGTGGTGTGTAGAGGTGTGGGTGTGGTGTGTAGAGGTGTAGGTGTGGTGTGGGTGTGGTGTGTAGGTGGTGTGGGTGTGGTGTGTAGAGGTGTAGGTGTGGTGTGTAGGTGGTGTAGGTGTGGTGTGTAGGTGGTGTAGGTGTGGTGTGTAGGTGGTGTGGGTGTGGTGTGTAGAGGTGTAGGTGTGGTGTGTAGGTGGTGTGGGTGTGGTGTGTAGAGGTGTAGGTGTGGTGTGTAGGTGGTGTGTAGGTGGTGTAGGTGTGGTGTGTAGGTGGTGTGGGTGTGGTGTGTAGAGGTGTAGGTGTGGTGTGTAGGTGGTGTGGGTGTGGTGTGTAGAGGTGTGGGTGTGGTGTGTAGGTGGTGTGGGTGTGGTGTGTAGGTGGTGTGGGTGTGGTGTGTAGTGTGGGTGTGGTGTGTAGGTGGTGTAGGTTTTGTGTAGGTGGTGTGGGTGTGGTGTGTAGGTGGTGTGGGTGTGGTGTGTAGGTTGTACGGGTGTGGTGTGTAGTGTGGGTGTGGTGTGTAGAGGTGTGGGTGTGGTGTGTAGGTGGTGTGGGTGTGGTGTGTAGGTGGTGTGGGTGTGGTGTGTAGGTGGTGTAGGTTTTGTGTAGGTGGTGTGGGTGTGGTGTGTAGGTGGTGTGGGTGTGGTGTGTAGGTGGTGTGGGTGTGGTGTGTAGAGGTGTGGGTGTGGTGTGTAGAGGTGTGGGTGTGGTGTGTAGGTGGTGTGGGTGTGGTGTGTAGGTGGTGTGGGTGTGGTGTGTAGGTGGTGTAGGTGTGGTGTGTAGGTGGTGTGGGTGTGGTGTGTAGAGGTGTGGGTGTGGTGTGTAGGTGGTGTAGGTGTGGTGTGTAGGTGGTGTGGGTGTGGTGTGTAGAGGTGTGGGTGTGGTGTGTAGAGGTGTAGGTGTGGTGTGTAGGTGGTGTAGGTGTGGTGTGTAGAGGTGTGGGTGTGGTGTGTAGAGGTGTGGGTGTGGTGTGTAGGTGTAGGTGTGGTGTGTAGGTGTAGGTGTGGTGTGTAGGTGGTGTGGGTGTGGTGTGTAGAGGTGTGGGTGTGGTGTGTAGGTGTAGGTGTGGTGTGTAGGTGGTGTGGGTGTGGTGTGTAGGTGGTGTAGGTGTGGTGTGTAGGTGGTGTAGGTGTGGTGTGTAGGTGGTGTAGGTGTGGTGTGTAGGTGGTGTAGGTGTGGTGTGTAGAGGTGTAGGTGTGGTGTGTAGGTGGTGTGGGTGTGGTGTGTAGAGGTGTGGGTGTGGTGTGTAGAGGTGTGGGTGTGGTGTGTAGGTGTAGGTGTGGTGTGTAGGTGGTGTGGGTGTGGTGTGTAGGTGGTGTGGGTGTGGTGTGTAGGTGGTGTGGGTGTGGTGTGTAGAGGTGTGGGTGTGGTGTGTAGGTGGTGTAGGTGTGGTGTGTAGGTGTAGGTGTGGTGTGTAGGTGGTGTAGGTGTGGTGTGTAGAGGTGTGGGTGTGGTGTGTAGAGGTGTGGGTGTGGTGTGTAGGTGGTGTGGGTGTGGTGTGTAGGTGTAGGTGTGGTGTGTAGGTGGTGTAGGTGTGGTGTGGGTGTGGTGTGTAGAGGTGTGGGTGTGGTGTGTAGGGGTGTTATTACATTACTGTACTGTACACATGTCGATTTATTGACGGTGCATAGAACTGTCACAGTCATAATACACTTGCATTACTAAGTCTTCACATTTACATCTGGAGCGATGTCGAGTAGTGACGAACGTCTAGAAGAGCCTAATAGCACAGTTCGCAAGATGGGTAGAAAAAAAAAGGCTTCACCTAGTAAATGGGCAAATAACGTCGCCAAACTGAAAAGAATTTCAGGGAAAGAGTACGTGAGTGTCAAGAGTCGGAGACGTGTTAGAAGTCGGCAAATAGGAGTTGCTTGCAGGGATGGCTGTTTTGACTTAGTGACTGTACCTGTTATTAGAACACTATTCAGTAATTTCTGGGCTATCGCCAACTATGATGCACAGACTGCGTATATCTAGAAACTTGTTCATAAAGTAAATGTAAAGCGACGTAGGCCTAGCAAAACGCCTGACAATCCTGGCAAACAACGCGATTTCAACCTTTCGTATAGTGTTGTATACCAAGATAAGACCTTTCCAGTATGTTGTGCAGGCTTTACTTCTATCTTTGGTATTAGTAAAGCCCGTATATCGTGGGCAATAAGCAAAAAGACCTGCACCGATGTTCCTGTCTTGGACCAACGCGGTCGCCATGAACCTGCAAAGAAAATTACAGGAGACAAAGCGAAGTGTGTAAGGGACCACATCAACCAACTACAGACAGTGACCAGCCACTACAGCCGTACTAGAAATCCTAATAGGCGATACTTAGAGTCTAACCTGAGCATCCCTAAGCTTTATGAAGTTTACAAACAATGGATGTCTGTCAATTATCCTGGAATAGAAAAGGTGTCCCAAAATTATTATTATAAGACATTTACATGTGAATTCAACATTACTTTTCAACCACCAAAGTCAGACACCTGTAGTACATGTGATAAACTTACTACTTCCATCGAATCTGCCACAAATGAAGAAACAAGACAACAATTACAAGAACAGTTTAGACAACACTAGGCTAAAGCATCAGAGGGGCAACAATTAATGAAGGAGAAGAAAAAAGATAAATATAATAACGTCGTTGTTATTTGCATAGACCTGCAACAGACAATTCCCATTCCAAAACTCTACACAAGTGTTGCATACTACCATCGTAAGTTGTGGATGTATAACTTTTGTATTCATAACTTAAAAACGAATACATCAACAATGTTTGTGTGGGATGAGGTAACAGGTGGGTGTGGCTCTATTGAAATAACCAGCTGCCTCAGAAAATGGATAGCCATGGAATACAATAAGAAGCCATTCAAACATCTATCTAATTGTTTTCAGTGATAATTGTGGAGGACAAAACAAAAATATAAACATTATCCATAATTACCTTCACGAAGTACACAGTGGCCGATTAAAGACAATTGAACATGTCTATCTCATGCCTGGCCACTCATTTCTGCCCTGTCATAGTGCTTTCGGGAACATTGAAAGGAAATTTATCCGTGAAAGTAATATCTACGACTTTGACTCTTACTGCAACATTATTCGGGACGCGATCTCTTCTCAATATCCAGTTGTAATTTTGCGCCAGCAAGACATTTTGGATATAAACGTATTAAAGCATTGCATAGTGAATCGTAAACCAAAGAGCGAGTCCGTTTCCTTCATAGATGCCAGAATGTTTGTTTTTAGTGAGTCATACAAGGAAGGATATTACATTCGTATGGCTTACAACGATGCACAATTAACTCCTGTCAGAGTAATGCCAGGGAAAAAGCCCTTCTCCCGAAACCTATTTAATCTAAATGACGTGCACCTTCCACAAAAGTATAATGTCGCCCTTCCCCTGGATGCTAACAAACTTGTAAGCTTGAAAAAATTACTTGAGTTCATTGATAGAGTAAAATTCCCTTATCTCAAGAATATAATTTCACAACAAGAGACAGACGCCAATAAATTTGCAACCATCTCCAAGCAATGAATCGGATCCAGACGATGAATTACTACTGGACTATGATTAATACTCCACCCTCAAAGCTCCGATTGTCTCCACCGCGGTGCTGCCGGCCCAATGCCCACTACCACTATAGTGGGACTCAGACCTCGGTCAGTCACTCAGTGTGAGTTAAACATCCACAGAAGTCAGACGTGATCTCCACTGCTCCCCGTGCCCACCGCATTAGAAATTTGAAATTTTTGTCCTCTGTCTTTCTCGTTCTGTGTTCGTAGTATATCGAATTGGCTTTGGAGGGGCTCCCCTGGTCAATTCGGTTTAGATTGTCTTTTCTCGTGTTTGTCTGGTGTTTTTTTCTATTTGTATTAGTCTGGTCTTATTGTTTATCAAGTTAAGTTAGACAGTCATGATGCAATCTCATCCAGCTCGCAAGGTTGGTATTCTAGGACATAGCTATATCAATAGACTTCCTTTTCAGGGTCCACTACAGTTACCATGGTTCAAGGTTAGGAAATTTGGTTCTTCTGGTGCTAAGGTTAGTAATATTTCTCAAAGTTCTGCCTGGACGACATGCCTTGAATACAAACCTGATCTTGTACTCCTTATGCTGGGCGGAAATGATATTAACGTAGATACACAACTAACTAACCTCAGTCACGAAATTAAGAACCTTGCTTTAATGATTGAAGAGCTCACTGGTGCTCATTGCCTAATTCTCAATATTGAACCCCGCTTACAGCCTCGAGGCATGTCGTCAGATTCGTATAATACCACAAAAAATACAGTAAACAAAAAGTTAGGACGGATTCATGACTCTAAGTCACGCGTCCGGGTAATGGGTGTGGAGAATGAGGATTTAGGTTTTGATGGCGTACACCTGAGTTTTGAGGGCAATAAGAAACTGTTAAGACGTCTTACTAATATCTGCAAGGAATTCTGGGGGGTTGATGACGTGTAAGCATATTGCAAGGTAATTTGTGTACTGTAGAATTATAATAATATTATTCTCATTATTACTAATATTACAAACTCTGAGACCAGGCTACAATGAGTGGTTTGCAGCAATGAAACCTCCGTCCTTAAGCGGATAATACCCAAATAAATACCTCTTTGAATTATCAGTTTTGTGCAACTTGATTATTAAATTTTCAACAAATTTAGTTTGTAAAGCTATAGTTTTTTTGTAGAGTAAATATTTTGTGATATTGAACATTAATTTTGCTTTCAAAAATTTATTTGGGGGGGACCTGGATGCAATCAGAAAATTCATTTGTTGCAGGCAGTTGACATCAAAGCCTAATCAGCGAGGCAGAGTGGCAAGAGAAGGACCAGGCAACAGATCACCTTAATGTTTTTAATATTGTTATTTTAATATCAATACTATTATTATCAATATTATATTAGTGGGGAGAGAGAGAGATAATAGCAATAATAATAGTAGAGAAAGAGAGAGGACAGCTATAAAAGCTGTACATTTACATGTCTTGAATTAGCATTTCATTTTCCTCATAAACACGAAGAGATTCTCTATTCCCATAAAACGAGCTACAACATTACAAAATTATTTATCAGGCAAACGCGTTTAAATCTGAGCGGGTAATACCCAATTAATACCTGTTTGAATTAACTTAATTGTTTTAACAAATATACTAAGGATTTCAGAGACATTGCAAGGTCGTTTTTTCATAACTGTAACGAACACTGGTATCAGTACGAGCGTTCTCTTGAGTTTAGTACACACTGTGTCCTAATTTATAAGAGTATGATGAATCACTAATTGTAATTATAAAGACACTTGTGCCTATACCAACAGGCATAAACTGGATTTGCCAGACATGGAAACGAACACAAATAGTAACGTATTGTCTGAGTCTCCTCTTCCACTTCCACCCCCCTCTTCTCTCCGTTTCCTTAATTTCCTCACCTTCCATCCCTCACCCTGTATGTTCTCGTTGACTACTCACTACCAAAGAGGAGGGGATAGTAAACATTCGAGATGTATCTTCTATAGGTTCTATTGTGGATAGGCAAGTATACAGAGTGACAATATATAAGGAAGCACCGAGCGTCGTTACACAGGCATTGTGGGAAGCATTGCCTGGCAACATACAGTGTTGTTATGTCGTGATGCAACGCTGCCATGTCTCTTAATGTTCATCTACCATTGAGTGTAAATCGTAATATATATACACATACTATTACACAATCCTACACACCCTACGTCTCTTTCTTTCTCTCACACGTGTAGGAAAGTGGTAAAAACTTATAGCTTCACTGTAGTTAAATGTAGAGTTACAACCAAAGACTGCACATATTATAGGCATAATGGCTTTCACTACATGAATGGGAGAAGACAGAAAATGAAACTTCTCTGGCTTACAACATCTGAGTATTGCCACTGTCAACCTATTTTAAAATTAATAAGGTCGAGTATGCATTGACTTGGTTGAGTGGACTGTGCACTAAACTATACTTATTGCTGCAGGAGACTACTAAACACAAATAAAACTGAACAGTACGTACAGAAATATTTATACCAGTATACACACATTCACGGATCCCTCCTTTCAAATGTGTGAGGTGACTACGGTAGATAGTGCAATCACCTCAACTTGTTGAAAATGTGGAATTTCAACATGTTGAATCAATTTATCGCGCAGTGTCGACGGGGCTATAAATTAATAAGGGAGGGGAATGGTATAGCAGTTACTTTTTTGGCCGTTAGCTATATTCGTACGCCAGGCAGTGCCGCACGTCGCAACTCTCTCTCCTATCCTTCCATCCCCACTTCTCTCCACTCTCCCTTCCTTCCACATGAACGCACACACACACAGACCTATACACATACAAAGCAGTAACAACGAGAGAGAAAGAAGTGTGAGGGAGGGAGGGTAGTATGGTGGAGACACATACAAAAACAAAGAAGGAAACAGCAGACACACACACAGCAGGACACATTAACCCATACGAACCGCAATTAATATTACGGTACTAGCCCCTCAACCGCAAAAACAGGGTGATTTTTAAAGTTTCGATTTTGTAAAAAAAAAATCTTACACATTTGTAGAGCTTTATTTTACACACCAGAATATGCAAACAAAAGTCTTCTATCTCCACTGGTTAGAGTACAGTAGCATATCAAAGTCGGAAAATAATATGACAGTTACCCCCCCAAATAACATACGAATGCATACACATGTGTTACACATGTTTATAATGCGTAGATACATGAGTATGTGTACCTCGATGTGTGCTTGCATGTTTGTGTATGTAAAACGAGTATATAAATGCACTGAAATAGACAAAAAAGGCAACATACAAGTCATTTTTGTATACAACTGTGCATACCTGTGATACGCTAACGCATGCATGCACAATGTATGGGAGTGTGTGAAAGTGTGTTATACTAATGTCCAATGGCTAATAAGAGCTATGGGAGGCAGAGAGAGGCTAGGGGAGGCAGAGAGAGAGAGTGTATGACAGCACACGAGTGATTTCATTGGCTGCAGATAACACAATGTGGGTGTGGATGTACTTTGGCCACACCCACCTACACCATAGGGGGGAAGTCAGCCAATCACAATCAATTACAATAGTCCAAGGTTACAGTTTCCCTTTGGCACTACTGCTGTTTCTATATGTAGCCCATGCAGTTATTTATGGGCTATTCATTTAAACGGACCATCGGCTTCAAGGCCTAAAATCGTATCGTCCGTTTAAACGGACAATAGGACTTTAGGGGTTAAGACACTCAAAAACATCAGCCTACTTAGTGGCGAAGGACATGGATAGTGATACGTATTATAATTTAGACAGGAAGATAGAGGTAATCAGTGATGAGGTGACAGAGAGGAGGGTAGGAAAGAGTGGGAGAGAAGCGGGGTGGTGGACCGGTGTAGCAGTAGGACACGGCCTGTCTCGGGAACATCTCACTGCGCATGCGTGGAGGTTTGAAGGTGCCAGGCGTACGAGTCACGATGGCAAGAGAGCAGCGTTGCCAATTTAGCAAACATTTACACTTCTTTGAAAAAGTTAACGACAGAATAATTGGAAAAGCTTTGTTTGAGCTAGACAGCCAAGAAGAGACATAAAATATAAAGAAATATTGTATGATATGTGGAAAATGAGTATAAACAAAGAATAAAATTAGAATCAGGAGAAATTTTTAACCAACACAGAGAAGAAAGAGGATGACAGGGGTGGCCGTTGAAAAGGTTATCTCCCAAAACAGTGATTGTTACACTGATACACTTGCACTGACTCCGACTAGCTCTTGCACAGTTACTACCACAGTACCAAGGATAATCATCTATTATTTTTGCCTCTTGATCATCATGGCTTTGACGTAAGTAAGCTATTTATTTTCATATATTAAGTCTATGGTATGAGTAAACCATTATGTGTTTTATGAGATAAATAACTTGTTGAGCACGCATGGTATTTTCCATGATTTATCACCCATCAAACCCTTGGATTTATTCACTATGTCACCACAGACTGGGACAAGAGGCCATAACTTTAAAATTGTTGTTCCTAGAACAGAAACAGAAGCACCTAGACGATTGTTACACAGAGTCATTCACCAGCACTGGAACTCCCTCCCCCATCATGTAGTAAATGCTCCACAACTATCTCAAAATTTAAATCAAAACTAGCTCATGATAATCTATTCCTGCCATAAATTACCTTGTAGTATAATCATTTTTACCATTGCTATATTATCCAACTATTTCATGTTCGACACGCTCAACCAGTCAGTTCAGTAATAATTATGCCATGTTAATCAAACGTCAATCTTGACTGGCGTGTCATAGTATCCAACTGGGCTGCTTGATCCTTGGATAGCTTGTAATCCGTGGCCCTACCAGGTGAGTTACCAGGTTAGGTAGGCAAATATTGAAAGATTCTAAGTTGGGAAAGTTTTGATAATATAAGATTTTATAATAATCTGGTGTGGTGGCTTGTTATTTTATACCTGTAAGTTAAGTCTTGTTATGTATCATATAAACATTGAAAGCTGTAAAATGTGGATAGGTGATCACACTAAGCATATTTGGAAATAATTTATCTGTTATATACAAATAATACTGTTTAAGATATTGTACTGTATTATTAGACAAAAAAGTTATAAATATGTACTGTATATAATTATATATGTGGCAGTTTTATTATTCTTTTTTTGCAACACTATTCCTGAATATTCTCTCATTTTTTCAGCAACCAGGTTTTTAGAAAGTTACATATACAGTACATAGCCTCTAACCTAAATCCTTAATTTCTACCTCGGATATTTATGATGTACCTATGGCAGCTGCTAAATACTGTATATGTCTGATTGTTGTGAACTATTTATTTAACATATCCAGGGCCGTTTCTAGGCATAGGCGACTAAGGCGGCCGCCTTGGGCGCCATATGCTAGGGGGGGCGTCAAATTGCAATTGCTGTCAAAAATATGTAAAAATGAGAACAAATAAGTAAAGTACAGTAAATGAAAAAAAATTGGCTCCGATTTTCTCTCTGAAAATTTGTAGATACTCAATACTTTGCAGAAATTGCATAGGAAAAAAGGAAAAACTATTGAAAAAGTTGAACTGGCACTAATAAACACTGAAAGGCAAAGGTGGCGGGCAGTGCTTATTAGACTCGTGGCTATAATTCATAGTCTGGCAGAGCGAAATCTTTCTCCCAGGGGGTCTACAGACCAACTTAACCACCCAATAATGGAAATTTTCTCAAAGAAGTCGAACTCATAGCTCAAATTGGCCCTGTTCTTAGAGAGCATATTGTGAAGGTGCAAGGAGGTGGCAGTCATACATCCTACCTGGGTAATATTATTAAAAATGAGCTTATTGATTGCATCAGTGAGAGGATTGTGAACTGTATAGTGACAGAAATTAAGAAGTCTAAATACTTTTCAATCATTTTAGACTGCACTCCAGATTCAAGTCCCAGGGAGCAGTTATCAGTGATAATAAGAATAGTTGAAGTCGAAGGCACTCCACAAATTAAAGAGTATTTTATGGGTTTTCTTGAGACAGAAGATACAACAGGGGAAGGTCTCTCAGCACTCATCCTTAAAAAACTCCAAGAGTTAAATATCCCATTTGAAGACTGCAGAGGGCAGTGTTATGATAATGGAGCAAAGATGAAGGGAAAAAACAAGGGAGTACAAGCTAGACTTCTTCAATTAAACCCCAGGGCCTTATTTGTGCCATGTGGAGCGCACACTGTTAATCTAGTTGTGTGTGATGCAGCAAAGAGATCTTCCGAGGCCACAGGCTATTTTGGCTACCTACATAAACTATTTAACTTCTTTTCAGCCTCTACTCAAAGGTGGTCAATCTTGAAAAGACATGTGGACACAACTTTAAAATCGTGGGCTGATACAAGGTGGGAAAGTCGAATCAACAGTGTGGGAGTTGTAAGATTCCAAGCGGTGAAGGTGAGAGATGCTCTTCTAGAGGTAAGAGAGAACACTGCAGATCCAGCTATAAAAATTGAAGCACAGACTTTAGCAGAAGAGGTAGGATCATACCGGTTTTCTATTTGTACAGTGGTGTGATATGATATTCTAACAAAAGTTCAAGCTGTAAATAAACTTCTTCAATCACAGAGCATGCATCTAGATGTAGCTGTTGACCTCCTCAAGAAGGCTGAAGACTCCCTTTGTAGCTACAGACATACTGGCTTTGTTAGTGTCCAGATATCTGCCAAAGAAATTTGTGAAGAAATGAATGTGGTAGCTGTACTAAATAAGAAAAGACTAAGAAGCACAAAATGTGAGTTCTCCTACGAGGCCTTTGACGAACCTTTGACAGATACAATGAAGAAATTGGAGGTTTCATTTTTTAATGCAGTTGTTGATGTAGCCGTCACATCTCTGAGAGAGAAAACTGAAATGATGTGTAATGTTGCTAGTAAGTTTAGTGTACTTATCAACTTCCCTGGTCTGTCAGCTGATGATGAGCTGGAAAAGCAGGCAAAAGATTTGTGTAATACTCTCAAATGTGGAGATCATACTGACTTAGATTTTGAGGAATTAATTATAGAGATGCAGTCTTTTCCACAATGGCCAAAACAGAAAATGACAACATTCGACCTCCTAGTTTTTCTGGAGGAGAAATGCCTGATAGAGATCTATCCAAACATGTGCATGGGTGGCATTGAGAATTGCAGTCACCGTGACCCCTGTGACAGTGGCCTCTGCAGAAAGAAGCTTTTCTAAACTGAAGCATATTACAGTCAAAGACATTTAATCCGGCGACTTGTGGTCCGCAATGCCCGATAATCCGGCACTTTTTAGCTCAAGAACAAATATACAAAAACTAAGAAACGTAGTTTTAAATTGGCCGGGCAGCAAGCCTGAGTTGTGGCAAACTGGCAACAATGTATAACGTGACGTTAATTTACATGCCTTTCCCTCCCTCTAAAGTCCGTTGGAAGCCCTGATATTTGTCAGAAAGTAAACAGAATTTCCCAATCAATAGAGAAAATATAAATAAAATTTATCACATTTCGCCATATGATGAAGGATCAACAAGATAGTATTTGACGAAATTTGACAGAAGTATTTGACATGGTATAGTTGTTGGCAAATTGAAGTATAGTATTTGACAATTTATTATATTGGCAAAACCATCTTGGCAGACACCATCTTTATACTCAAGGTCCAATGACACATATGTTTGCAAAACGTAAACAGAGGCAACTACGGCGCTGAGGGATAGGCATGTAATTTAACGACACTGCAATGTATAAACACGCGTCGCGTACAGCTGAATGAGTTACAATTACAATAATAATAATATTAGTTATCGAAAAATGATTAATTATACCCCACACGATTACTGGCCTACCCCACTTAAATCAATACATACTTCAGTCTACCCTTCTGCTACTGTACACTCATCCCGTTTTTTGTGACAACAACCTCCGAAGAAGCAGATTTTCACATCGCACTCAACGCAACTCTTATAAGCGAGTAAAAATATCTTTTATTTTATGTTATATACTCTTTATTGATGTTTGTTGAGTTTATAAGGCTTTTTGAAGTTCATATTGGGTGTTATTTACTATGTATTGATGTTTTGGTGGACGTAAATAGCTTTTTAAGGCCATCTTGGGGGCGTCCGCTGGGTAATCCGGCAAATCTTGTAATCCGGCAGTCTCCAACTCCCTTGGGTGCCGGATTAAATGTCTTTGACTGTAAAACCTATTTACGGTCAACAATGTCCCAAGAGCGCCTCAATGGACTTGCAATTATTAGTATAAATAAAGAAATATCCAAGCAGGTTTCATATGATGATATGAAGAAACTCTAGATGCTTTTGCTGCTCGGAAGTCATGACCAATCAGGTTTTAGATAGGAAAAAACATGAGGAATTATTTAGTTTTAAACTACCTGATTAATTTCACCTTAAATGAGATTTGTATTATATTGTGACAAATAATTTCATGTATTTGCATGTTATAGCGATTAATTAAATTTGATGTGTATGTATTTATGTTGTGGTGAAGTATTGTAGCAACAATAAAAAGGACGGAATTGATTCTGAATGTTTTGAGTCCTTTTTTCTAGCTAGGGGGGGGAGGGGGGGGCGCGCCCAATCAATTCCTTGCCTTGGGCGCCTGCAGACCTAGAAACGGCCCTGAACATATCAAACAACTCTGTGGAGGAATACATCCTGGCCTGCAGGAAGAGGTTTGCTGAAGAGGATGTGCTACATGAGAGGGTGATATTTTATCAGCAGACGAAAAGACATGTTAATGGAATCACGAATGCCGAGAGGAAGTGTATTTGGAGGCGTTCACCATCCTTTAAATGGAATGAAACAGGCAAGTTATTTTATAATCTATTATACATTAGGTACCTGAGCTAATATTGCGATTATCTGCACCGACGAACTACTGGTTAGGTTAGGTAGGGTTCAGTTTCCCTTATCAATACTCAGTGGAATTATTTTAATATTACTGTATTGAGTTTCCCACCCAATTAGGCTACTCATTGTACATTTTTCCTACGATTTCCCAAGTGTGGACAAAATTAGCCTAAAACTTGGAAGTATCCCTGTTTCTGGCAACAATGCATGCAGAGTCGGGATGCTGCTAGGAAAGCCGCACTCCTGTTTCAATGTAAAAAATATAAAAGTAAAGGAATATTTTTAGAAGTTGCCACAACTCGATTTCGAACATTTTACTATTACCAGTGTTTATATTTCACTATTACAAACAACTTTTCTATATACCATTTCCTCTGCAAATGCAGCATAACAGTATTTATCTCTTATAATTGAAGTAGACCTTTAAGGTTAAACCCAATCACTGTGTTTGTACTGTTGTTTTATTCTCTTATTTTTTTTTTTTTTTTTATATATTTATTTACTTTAGGTATGATAATTAAATTTATACTTATCACATGGACAGCCAAAATTTTATATTATTTTGTAGGAGGTGCTCTCTGACATCTTTAGATTGTGGTGTTGAAACTAGACAGTCAAGTAATGTACCATATAGAGAAATTACTCTCCCATCTCCTCGTTATTTTGTCTCACCCTCATGGGTGGTATATAAAGTAGGTATGAATGGTACACAGATAATGGACTTTTTCACCCAGATGGATAATTGAGATAATTGAAATAAGTTTATACCTACGGAAACATAACTCTTAATGTATATGAGAAAATTAAATGTTAGAAGCTTCTTTAATTCTGTAATGTATTAAATCCTGTTTCATAGTGGTAGGGAACTGCATTTACCGTATATTTATAAAAAGCAAAAGTACTGGGTTGAGTATATTCTATATTTTAATATCATTACCCATTATTTTGGACCATTCTAAGACATTTTTCATCTATGGGGTTTCTCTCGGATTTGCCCCGTTTTACAAACATAATTTAGAAATTAATCTGACCTAAAGTAACTTAACCTAGACCACAATAGACTACCGGGACCAAACCTGGGCAAACTACCGGGATATAACCTGTGTAAACTATCATAAAGTGACCGAGGCAAATTCTCGGGACCTAGTCGAATGTGGTAACACTGCGGTGCCCTATCCAAGAACACAGTCCTTCTATAATAATACCAAAGAACATTATGAGAATTTTGTATGTGTACTTAGTGTGATATGTATTTTATGTGGAATTTCTTAACTTACATATGTTTTACTTTCATTATTATACTTTCAGACAAGACGCTTTATTTCATACAAGCTGCAAGTAGAAGGAAGGTAGTGAGGAATTTTAACGACCTGCCCATAATCTTCAATTTGTACCATAGCAGTCCTGTTGAAGGGCACAGTGGCTGGAATGCTACATATGAGATCTCCAAGGTGTACTATTGGAGGAACATGACCCAGGACATCCAGCATTATGTATGTAGTTGTACACATGCATGTGTGTGTGTGTGTGTTTCTTGTGTAGACCATAACATGACACAAATACATTGATAAGTGTTTATGTATTGAGTGGGATTCTAGTAAAGTGTTCATACAATATTAAATGCATTACTCTCTAATCCCAATGCTGTAATGCTCTCCAGTAATTTTAACATTTTTTTCCAGATTTGTACTTGCAGTGAGTGCCAGAGGTATACACCACTGAAGATTCAGGCCCCAGGAATGCGTCCCATCAAGGTCAAGGAACCCTTAGAGTTACTTGGTGTAGACCTGATTGGTGAGTAATATATTAACGGTTCATCTTTGTTGGTTGAGGAGCTTCTTTGCTGTAGGTCATAATTGCCCTGTTATGTATTCTTAAGCAAACAATTACTGAGTGTTCATGCAACTTGCAACTGCCTTTGTTAACTTGTAGTTCAGCTTTACTTCCCATGGCTTGGTTCTGTGTTACTTGGGTGCATGCTCTGTCTTGCATATATGCATTTGTGAATGAGACAAAAATACTAGAATCGGGTGATTTTGTGTGCTTGTATGTACTGTATATTATTTTGCTCTTTCTTGCAAAGGGTTTGAGATAGATATGCTAGTTCTTGATGCTTTGCTGGTTCTTGATGCTTTGTCTTGATGTGTATTGTACTTGCTTTTGATCATTTAATATGATCTAGGTCCACTGCCTGTTAGTGATGAAGGGTTCAGGTATGCTTGCACGTTTGTGAACTTCTACACCAAGTTTGTGGATTTCTTCCCTCTAAAAGATAAGAGTGCTTTTGGGGTGTCAAAGTGCATACGGTTCTTTATTCACAGGTAATTTTTTGAAAATTAAATTTTATTCTTTCCTGTTGTAGATAATTAGTATGAAATTATAGAGACTTGGGTACTCGTAATCTGTATATATTGCAGTATGAGAGTTAGAGGTGTGTCTATATATTTACAGTATGTGTTTAACCATTTGTATTTTTCTTTAGGTGGGGCAAACCTGGGAGGATACTGTCAGACCAGGGACGTGAGTTTTGTGCATCGGTAAGCTGTTGTATCATTCACTTGTTTAGTAGTGACATTTAGAAAAAGGAAATGTGTATCATAACATTACTGAAGGAGTTTTGTTTCTATGTATTTGGGTAGGTTTATAATTTTGCAAGCTCAATTACTAGAAGAGCCAATATGATGCTAAAAAATTGTGATGCAGCAAGCCATCTTTGTTATATCCCCCTTTAATGGGAGGTAACTAAAATAAGACACTTGTCATGGTGGAGAATTATATTATCACTGTGTCTACTTCTTTGATTGATGAACTAACTTTTTATTTAATATTTCAGGTTAATGATGAACTTTGCAAGGCCTACGGCATCAAGAGGAGTGTCACTTCAGCGTATCATCCGCAGACGAACGGATTGGCGGAAAGGACCAACAGAACACTGAAGACCAGGCTTGCTAAACTGTCCAACACCAAGATGAGTGACTGGCCAGACTACCTCGAGGAAGTTGCTTACAGCATGCGCACTCAAAGACAGAAGAGCACTGGCTTCACACCATACCATTTGATGTTTGGTCGTCAGCATAGACCAATCGATCAGGTAACCTGCTTTCTCATTTGTATCAGTTATAGCTTCTGATAAATAAGGCTGATAAATCTTGGCTTTGTTTTTCTGCAAGTAGGGGTATTTAATATGAGGCATAAGCCAGTAATGTAATAGTCTATTTCATATCGTCTAAGCAAAGACTAACAGGATGTGTCTTGTATTGTTAAATGTTGAGATAAGCATTTAACTTATGCTTTCATTATGATATACAAGAAAGAACATACATACCAACAAAATATTTCCATATTTCCAAATAAAATCCCAAAATCCCACTGCTCAAAGCCAATGCTTTATATGTAGGCTTTGTGTTAATCACCTTGTAATCGGTGCTTGATTTTCAGGATGATATTGAGCTTGAGGTGGAGGAAGAAGGCCTAAGCCCTGCAGATGAAAGCACTGACACCAGCTGTGTAAGTAGAGTACTGCTATGTTCATTTTGAGAGTCCTTCAAGCCTTATAAGAACAAATTATCCTTTTGCTATTTAATGAGCATATGGATATTTCTACTTCATTTTTTCTATTTCATTTTTATATTTCAGTCTCTTGAAGGTTTGGTTAGTCTTCCCACTCCTGAAGAGATTTCATTGTTTGTGCAGCATCAAGACTGTACACAAGAAGTAGAATTCTTTTAGATGCACCGTACTTTACAGTCTACTCCGTTTATTTTTACTTGTCCAGCCGCTCGACCGAGTCCATGGTGAGCCATGCCCGAGATATGAAGAACCAGTGCTATAAATGTTGAAGTACTGTACCATACGTTTACAGTAATACTAGTAATTATAATGTTGATTTATTTTGTCCATATTTTCAAAAATAATTTGATTTATTTCGCCCACAATTATATACTTTACCAGCTGTTATAAAAATATGTGTTTTGAGTTATGTACAATATTAACAGTATATTATGGGAAATAAAGTTCTTTATACTGTACAGTACTTAATGTTTTGAAAGACCCTACCTTATTGTATATATACTGTATGTGATATTTTGTCACTAATATAGTTTTATAATAATGCTATCATAGGGTCTCAGCCCTACTCTGTCTGAACTCTACAAATTCCCTACATACTTTGTCACAATACTTAAGAGTTTAATGTTTGAAACTAATTTATTGGCCAGCATTTAACTTCATACAGCTTTTGCCCAATAATTCGGCTAGCTACAGTACATGTACTGGTTATTTGTACATAATTATAGTATAGGCACAATCATCTCATCCTTTAGAATTGAAATAATGGTAAATCTCTACCACTAGTCAAAGTTTAGGGAAAATTAAATTCTCTACCCTATTTCTACTGTATATCTTGCCTCATTATAGGGTGACACTAGAGAGATCCCTTAGTTTCCTCACTTCTTCAATAAGTCATGCTTATTCAACAGAGGTGAAATAAGGTTCCCTACACTGAGGCCATATATTTCTGCACAAACAGCATACCGGTACACAATATGATGAAAGTATTCTAGCTGTGATGTGCTTAATTAAGGACCCTGTGATGTAGTCGGAAAATTGGAGGTTAGCGAGTCCTACAAATATTACCACGAAACACCACCTATAGGGAAGGAGCTTGTTTCGTGGTATAGTCAGGAGGAATCAGAAGCCTCCAGTTTTCATATACGATCACAGGGTCCTTAACTCTATAGTATCTTATTTAAGGACTTGGATTTCGATTTGAAAGGTAAAGATGTCTTAGCCAAAGGCAGTAATAGAAGAGGAAACTTTTCACTTCATATACTAAAAAAAAATGTATGAACATATCCTTAAT
Organism: Petrolisthes manimaculis; assembly: GCA_034508575.1. Lineage (NCBI taxonomy): Eukaryota > Metazoa > Arthropoda > Malacostraca > Decapoda > Porcellanidae > Petrolisthes > Petrolisthes manimaculis. Next base: position 44,232 of record JAWZYT010003096.1, on the reverse strand, counting down.
TAGGAAATAAGGCCAGCAATTGTGACACTGTTTGCATAAGCAAATCATGAACTGAAATAATTAATAGAGGTAAGCTATGCATATCTCCCTACAGATACATTTTTTTTTTCTCAGTTGATTAAAAAAAGCTCACTTGCTTCTATAATAGATGGTATGGGAATTGATGTACCCAAAGATGTAGTGTTCTGTAAAATATCTGTGCACTTGAAAATGAAATTAAACATCTAAACAAAATCATTGACAAGGAGAAGGAAGAAAAATAGCCATGTAATTTTGTTAATTATACCGTAATTTAACATATGCACTGTATATTCAACAAAGTTTGTATTGATATCTTGTATTAAAATATCGGTAACATATATTAAGTTATATACAGCTATGATGTGATGAAGGGAGACATATACGCATTAATGTGGTACGCAGATAGCGGTAACATTATATTAAGTCATATACAGTGATGATGTGATGAAGGGAGACATATATATTTATTAAATTTAACTTATCACTGCACATTCTCGTGATCAAGGTATGTGGTACACAGATATCGGTAACATTATATTAAGTCATATACAAGGATGATGTGATGAAAGGAGACATATATATTTTCTAGCTGCTCCGCCGCACTTCGGGCGGCTAGGAGCCGCTAGTTCCTGCGGAGGGCTGGCGGCCTACGGCCGCCCTTCGGGCGGTGGATGCTATATGGAAGGAGCTTATTTGTTTCTTGGCATAGACAGGAGTAATCAGGCAGAAGCCTCCAATTTTCATACACGATCAAAGAGTTCTAAATAAACAAAGGATATAATAATACAACACTGATATGTAGCAAATGCAAACTGCACTACCACCACTACTACATCAACCACTACCACCTCCACTACTACATCAACCACCACTACTACTACATCAACCACCACTACTACTACATCAACCACTACCACCACTACATCAACCACTACCACCACTACCACCATCACCACCACTACTACCACCACCACTACTACAATCACCACCACTACTACCACCACCACCACCACCACTACATCAACCACTACCACCTCCACTACTACCACCATCACCTATTCCCGCATCCCCAACCCCCCCACCCCAAGCCTTGCCTTACCTAGTGTATGTGTGTGTTTGTGTGTGTGTGTGTGTGTACGGTAGGGATGTGTGTGTATGGGGCATGCTTAGGGTGTGTGACGGTAGGGGACAGGCTTTTTACCCCCCCCCCAGCCTGTCCCCTATTCCAGCACCCCGCAAACCCCCCCACCCCAAGCCTGTCCCTTATTCCTGCATATATAGTCTATCTCTCTCACATACAGTCTCTCTCTCTCTCTCTCTCTCTCTCTCTCTCTCTCTCTCTCTCTCTCTCTCTCTCTCTCTCACAGTCTAGCTAGCTATCTATCTCTACCTCTCACACACACTATATCTATTTTTCACTCTTTCTCTCCCCCCCCCCACACACACACTATCTCTCTCTCACACACAAATATAACCAAACCCAGTATTACCTCTCTCGCTCTCTCACACACACACCCTCTCTCTCTCTCTCTGAAATTAAAAATAGAGATAGAGAGAGAGAGAGCCTGTGAGGGAGAGAGAGAGCATGTGAGAGAGAGCATGTGTGTGTGTGTGTGTGTGAGAGAGAGAGAGAGAGAGAGAGAGAGAGAGAGAGAGAGAGAGAGAAAGCTTGTGCGTGTCACTAATCCAGGGGTTCGAATCCCCCTCAAAACATTAACATTTTTTGAAAAACATGAAAAACATTTTTTTTATAGGTCCAAAACACTCCCCAAGTATTAGCGATCACACCCATGTAAAAAAATTCACTCTAGGACGAAGGATCTTGGCGTGCATAGAGGACACACACACAGAGACACACACAGAATTTCGGCTTTATGTATATAGATTAAGAGCTTGATATGTTACAAGTAGGAATGATAATTGAATGCTTATTGTAGTGAAACGTGATTCTCGTGATCCAGGTATGTGGTACACACTACACAGAGTGGTATAGGGTCTGGTCTGGTGGTATGGAGCAGCACTCATCATGTCCTCCTCGTACACCCACTACTTATTTATGACATTTTTTCCTTACTCGGGATATTCCAAGCGCTGTTTTTGGTGCCAATCTCTTGCAAATCATATCGAGTTTGCTATTTCATGCATAAATATTGACATAGTAAACGAAATAAGAAATTGTAAAATAAATTACTGCCGGAGCATTTTCCCATACTAAAACACATAGGGAGAGACGTCTTATCATAACAAAGGTCGTGTGTTTTGTGTACTATGGTGCGGTATGACATGTTGGGCCCACACGCATGTGCAGTGAGCCTTTCCCCGAGACAGACCGTCTCCTGCTGCTACACCGGGGTACTGGAGGAAGGAGTGAGGTAGGAGAGGCGAGGCGGTAATGGAAAGAATAGTGAAGTCACTATAAATTTCGTTATTTTAGACCAATAGCGAAAGAACGATTAGAAAATCAGTGAAGATTATAATTATTTTGTATAAATAAATATCCTTGTATAAGCATACTACAGAAGCAGATGAAGAAGCGAGCAGTGTGTGTGTGTTATAATCCATTAAAAAATCATTTGTAATTCTTATCCGTGTGGAGAAATAGATGCATAATGACTCAGCAGTTCCTCTACTTACCACTCATTCATACAGGTTTAACCTAGCAAACTCAGATACATAATTAACTAGTTTATAACTATGGCTGTTAAAAGCGATAGGTTGAATCGTACGTTTGGCAGCGACCGGTGCCATCCCACCTCGGTGAGGTTACGTAATAGACCATACAAACTGTGATAGTATCACATTCTTTTTAACTTTTCAAAGTTATTCGGTAACATACCTACATCTAATCTATACCCATAGAATGCTTAAACAATGTAGTTTCTTAAGCAAAGTAGTATATTTTATTATTATTTACCAATTCTCCATATTAATCTAATATATCAGTACGAACATAACTTTTCACCTCTTTTCCATGACAGTCGTATTTATTATACCTGTAATATCTTTTTTAATAAGGAACTGAACACTTTTTAACATATATCAGTCCAAAGCTAATAAAATTTGGCCTCTAATGAAGTCTTAAAAACCACAGTATATGTTATATTGTGTTGATATTCAGTTGTTGAAGTGAAGTAACGGTCAACAAATTATTCGTGTTTATCTTATGCGTGATTATCACCTAAACTTTAAAGGCGATTATCTCGCTTATTATATGCAATAATAGGATGGTGCTTGCTAAGTTGTCGTAGCGATAGCGCCATATATATATTACCTGTTTGTACTTTGTGACTGTCAGTGTGTAATGAACAGGCAAGTAGGAATAACCATCTTTCACTCAGTGCAACTTTTTTTTGGTATTTCATTATTATTCTTGTTCTAAAATACTGAAACATATTTGCCTATGTTTAATAATGAATAGTTAAATAATAATAAGTTCTTGAAAACTCAGAATTTAGTTTAAAATCAGCTAAACTTTTGATATAAAAGTTACTATTTAATTCACTGGTCATAACAAAACCATCTCAATGTATTAAACTTTTTCTCTTTTAACTCCTAAGGGGGTGTGGGAGTAGGGGACAGGCTTGGGGGGGGGACTAGGGGTGGTGCGGGAACAGGAGGACAGGTTTGGGGTGGGTAGAAAGCCTGTCCCCCTATTCCCCCCCCCCTAACCCACCCCAAGTCTGTCCCCCTACTCCCGCACCCCTAAACCCCCCCCCCCAAGCCTGTCCCCCTATTCCCGCACCCCCCTAACCCACCCCAAGCCTGTCCCCCTACTGCCGCACCCTTCAAAAAAAAAAAAACGCAAGCCCCCCCAAGCCTGTCCGCCTACTCCCGCACCCCTCAAACCCCCCCCCCCAAACCCAAGCCTGTCCCCTATTCCCACACACCTTTAATACAAATAAAGACAAGACTTACCTTCATCTCCTTGTCCAACTTTTACAATTCTCTTTATCAACCTTTTTTCCTTCTCCTTCTCCTCGTTCCTTCCTTTTCAATATTCATGTCAGTCTGTTGAAAAAACCCTGAAACATAGAAATTTTGATTACATTTTTGTTTTTTTCTCACCAATGAAGAGAGATATAATGAAACCGAAAAGATAGAAAGATAGATAGTAAAATGGAGAATAAGATAGGCACAAACAGAATATGAATAGAAGCAGGAATAGAAGGAAAAATAGACAAACAGAACCAGAAGAGCTAAATTTATAATAATAAAAATAATAATTTTACCAGGAAACAGAACCTGAAGAGCAAAAATAATAATAATAATAACAACAACAACAACAACAACAACAACAACAATAATAACAACAACAATAATAATACTAACAATAATAATAATAACAATAACAATAATAATAACACCAGTAATAATAATAATAATAATAATGTCAGAAGAGCAAAAATAATGGTGTTCTGTTGCTTGGAATTGTTTGGAGGAATCATTGATAAATATATACGTGTGTGTGTGTGTGCGTGTGTGTGTGTGTGTGTGTGTGTGTGTGTGTGTGTGTGTGTGTGTGTGTCATCTCAGGGCCTCACAAGAGTCACGGGCTACTCACACCCTACAGTCCCAAGGTCGAGATATTAAAAAAAATATATATATATATATACATATAAAAATAATTATAATAAAACAAAATTGAGCCTCATCTCCCTCCATCTGAAAAACACATTGAATTAATTCTACCTATGGTTTGTGTGTATATTATTATTTTGATATGTCTTATACATGTTCAGTGTTGTCTAATTATATGTTTATAGGAGTCACCCTAACACACCTTATACCAATTTAGTCCATAAATAATAATAATAATAACAATAATAATAATAATAATAATAATAATAACAATAATAATAATAATAATAATAATAATAACAATAATAATAATAATAATAATAATAATAACAATAATAATAATAATAATAATAATAACAATAATAACAATATAATAACAATAATAATAATAATAACAATAATAATAATAACAATAATAATAAAAATAATAATAATAACAATAATAATAATAATAATAATAATAACAACAATAATAATAATAACAATAATAACAATAAAAATAATAACAATAAAAATAATAATAATAACAATAAAAATAATAATAATAATAATAATAATAATAATAATAATAATAATAATAATAATAATAATAATAATAATAACACATGAATTGTCAGAATAATAAGTGTATGATTGGTAAATATTGAATGAATTATTGTTATTGTGTACTGTACTGTTTTTCTACTTTCATTACCCATTTATTTACACCATTCTAACACTGTTTTCTTCTATGGTATTTTCTCCATAAATTTCAAAGATATTCAAATGGGGCCTTTTAAAATTAGCCTGACCTAACCTAACTTTGACCTCATCAGACTACCGGGACCTAACCTGGGCAAACAACCGGGAAATAATTGTGATAACGTAAAATAAATGACCGTGGTAAAATACTGGGACCCAGCCGGATCTGGCAATACTGCTACAACTGCACAACTGCAACTGACCTGGTAACAACTGTGTGCGGTGCTCCGCCGATAGAAATTAAAATTTGGTGAAAATGGTGAATAAAAAAGTAAAAGTGACGGGAGTAACGAGACAGAAGGAAGAGGAAAGAAAGGAAAATGTTACAACAGATGAAGAAATGGACTTGTGTGGTAAATGTGAGCATCATGTAGTGAAGGATGGACAAAGTGGACTTGAGTGTGCACACAATAGTGATAAATAGAAAAATAACTGGGAGCTGTTACAAAGGTATAACACGAGGTTACATGTAGTGAAGATGTTGGTCATCTTCACTTTGAGGGTCAATGGCAAACAAGGTTGGATGGTTTGTGTAAGGTTTATTGGTGTCAGTGTTAGTGTTGTTAATGTGTGTTAGTGTTCGTGTGTGTGTGTCTATCCTATTATATTACATTACATATTAGCTTCTTGTATCCAACCTAGAATATGTTCAATGGCATACAATGTCATGTAGGTTGCCGCTACAAAGGCATATCCCGACAACTCATCTGATCTGATCTTTCAATAAATACAGAATTTTGCCACGGTCATTTCCTGTACTTTACCACAGTTTGCTGTGGTCTAAGTTAGGTTAAGTCAGGTCAGGTTAGGTAAGGTTAGGTCCCGGTAGTCTGATGCGTTCTAGGTTAGGTTAGGTAAGGTTAGGTCCCGGTAGTCTGATGCGTTCTAGGTTAGGTTAGGTAAGGTTAGGTCCCGGTAGTCTGATGCATTCTAGGTTAAGTTAGGTTAGGTCAGGTCAGGTCAGGTCAGGTCAGGTCAGGTCAGGTCAGGTTAGGTTAGGTTAGGTTAGGTCAGGTCAGGTCAGGTTAGGTAAGGTTAGGTCCCGGTTGTCTGATGCATTCTAGGTTAGGTTAGGTTAGGTTAGGTTAGGTTAGGTTAGGTTAGGTTAGGTTAGGTTAGGTTAGGTTAGGTTAGGTTAGGTTAGGTTAGGTCAGGTCAGGTCAGGTCAGGTCAGGTCAGGTCAGGTTAGGTTAGGTTAGGTTAGGTCAGGTCAGGTCAGGTCAGGTTAGGTAAGGTTAGGTCCCGGTTGTCTGATGCATTCTAGGTTAGGTTAGGTAAGGTCAGGCTAATTTCAAAATGTGTCATTTGGAAATTTGTGGAGGAAATGCCATTGAATAAAATAGTGTTATAATGGTGTAAATAAATAAATGGATAATGATATTATAATATAAAATATAATGAATGAAGTAAAATTTGACATAATTTTAACTCTTAACTTGGGCACCAGTAATAGGTCACCCCCATGGAATCAGTTTATCGGTATAAGTTTATAAGCACGCCTCCAAATACATTTTAATGTCAATATGTAAACATAATAGTTAATTATATATACAATACCGTCATGAAGGTTTAAGTTGGTGCTCGGATTTCGTTTCGTCACAATATAAAATTTCATGTTAGGGTTAGGACCGAAGGTTGTTAGGGTTAGGGCCGAAGGTTGTTAGGGTTAGGGCCGAAGGTTGTTAGGGTTAGGACCGGAGGTTGTTAGGGTTAGGACCGAAGGTTGTTAGGGTTAGGGCCGAAGGTTGTTAGGGTTAGGGCCGAAGGTTGTTAGGGTTAGGACCGGAGGTTGTTAGGGTTAGGACCGAAGGTTGTTAGGGTTAGGACCGGAGGTTGTTAGGGTTAGGACCGAAGGTTGTTAGGGTTAGGGCCGAAGGTTGTTAGGGTTAGGGCCGAAGGTTGTTAGGGTTAGGACCGGAGGTTGTTAGGGTTAGGACCGGAGGTTGTTAGGGTTAGGACCGAAGGTTGTTAGGGTTAGGACCGAAGGTTGTTAGGGTTAGGACCGGAGGTTGTTAGGGTTAGGACCGAAGGTTGTTAGGGTTAGGACCGAAGGTTGTTAGGGTTAGGACCGAAGGTTGTTAGGGTTAGGACCGAAGGTTGTTAGGCTTAGGACCGAAGGTTGTTAGGGTTAGGACCGAAGGTTGTTAGGGTTAGGACCGAAGGTTGTTAGGGTTAGGACCGAAGGTTGTTAGGGTTAGGACCGAAGGTTGTTAGGGTTAGGACCGAAGGTTGTTAGGGTTAGGACCGAAGGTTGTTAGGGTTAGGACCGAAGGTTGTTAGGGTTAGGACCGAAGGTTGTTAGGGTTAGGACTGAAGGTTGTTAGGGTTAGGACCGAAGGTTGTTAGGGTTAGGACCGAAGGTTGTTAGGGTTAGGACCGAAGGTTGTTAGGGTTAGGACCGAAGGTTGTTAGGGTTAGGACCGAAGGTTGTTAGGGTTAGGACCGAAGGTTGTTAGGGTTAGGACCGAAGGTTGTTAGGGTTAGGACCGAAGGTTGTTAGGGTTAGGACCGAAGGTTGTTAGGGTTAGGACCGAAGGTTGTTAGGGTTAGGACCGAAGGTTGTTAGGGTTAGGACCGAAGGTTGTTAGGGTTAGGTCTAGGTCAGGTCAGGTTGGTTAGAGTGGCTGTAAAACATTTCACCAAAAAAAAAAAAAAAAAAAAAACGTGGAGGTGCTATTGCAAATTTTTACCATATTATTATTTAATTAAATGCTCAGGTAAGTTTATATTGTTCTGTGGTATAGTTCATATATATATATACATATATATATATATATATATATATATATATATATATATATATATATATATATATATATATATATATATATATATATATATATAACTATCGCTATATCACCCTTTGGAAAGACAATGAATAATAATATACCAGGAAATAAATAGACATGGGTAGGTGTCAAGGTGTGAGGCAACAGGTGATAAATTTCATTTCATTAATTTGTCCATTTCTGTATTATATTTTTCTGTATGACTTTGTTAACATACCTATGATATGTAGTAGAAGGACTCCTGTCACTCTGGGTACATCTATATACTCAACACACACACACATTATAAAAAAACCGGCAAAAAAGACTGTTGTTGGGGGTGATGTTGAAGCCATGTTTGTTTACATTTATAGAGCAGTGTTGCCATGGCCTTCTTCCCAAGTGTTGCCATGTCTTCTTGACGAAATTTCTCCAACTACAAAAAATATCCGAATTTCCTTTTTTTACTTTAACTTCAACATCAGAATTTCCCTTTTTATCCCAACTTGAACATCAGAATTTCCCATTTTACCTCAATTATTCCCTGTTTACTCTTGATCATTGATGGTCTTTTAGGTATTATTTTCATCTGGTAGAAATTTCTCTGTTAACTCTTGAACGAACTGTGTGTATATTATTTCCGTGTGTGTGTGGACTTCTAGATTCCCTAAAACAGAGAAATTTCCCTGCACCTGGCAACACTGGGTCTGGGTTCTCATGAAGTATTTGTGGTATTACCTTAAAAAGTGGGTTGAAAATACCTTAGATGGAGCCCCAAATTTCCTTAGATTCTAAACTATAATAGGTGACCATTTCAACATATTTTTAACTTTTGTCACACGATATTTTCATGTAATTATAATAGTTTTTTATAGCAAAATATTTCTCTTACAATAACCCATGAAATAACGGAAAAATCTATGTAATATTACCTTATATTGTCAAAACTTTACCTTAAATTACCCCTAATTACGCTATTCTAGAGTAATTACCTTAAAATGAGAGCACTGGGCGTCAGTATTGTCAGTGATGACTGAGAGTAATTACCTTTACAACGCCACTGATACAATGATACAATGGTATCATTTCTGTGGTACTATCCTAGTAGCATTACTTGGATTGTACCACAGTAATGATACCAAAAACACGAAAACCCAAAATCAATGAATTTAGGCCTATAGCTCTTACAAATGTAGGATATAAAATATTAATGGGAGTATTAAGAATTGGGATAGAAGAGCAAGTGAGTAGAAATGATTGGGGGAAGGATAACCAAGCTGGGTTCACAGCTGGAGCAACAATGGAAAATAACATTCTTGTATTGAAATTTTGTGTGGAAAGGTCATTTGGTAACAAACAACCATTAATTGTCATATCAATAGACTTTAAAAAGACGTTCGATAGTATAAGGAGGGATGTTATGGTGAAAGTATTAACACCTAAAGGACCGGGGGTAGTGAAATTACTGTGCCTCCCAGGACCGGGGGTTGAGCGAAAAACACGTAAAATAGCCTGTTTTCGCATGCTCTGTACTCCTAACCTACAACGAACGAGTGAATTATTTTAGTGCCATGAGAACGAGCAACTCTTCCTCTTTCGATTGGTACCAATGGGAAGTCTGTAGGTTTAATGGTTACAGAATTTCGACGAGTTGAATGAGGTACTGTCGCCGTACGTTGAGCGCTAGTGTTTGGGTGGGTGCACTGACCGTGGCGAGGTAGTAGAAAATGGGGATAGGCACTCGGACCAAGATCTAGACTCGGACATAACAACATCAATAATTCCTCAATTTTACCCTAGAAAAGGCAGTGTGTACTCAATCTGAGCCATGGAGGTATAATCTAAGAGGAGGCGGCATGACGTCACAGAGGTGAAGCCAATTTTCTATTGGTCGGCTGTCCTCCCTTCCCCCCCATTGACTCAAAACAAACCTCAGCTGATCACGTCGGACCATCAATTTCACCAACATTCTTTGCCATTTTTTAAGATAATGGTGGCGTGTTCAGCATATGAGTGTACCCAGAGAGACAGGAGTCTTTCTACTACATTTCATATGTATGTTAAGAAAGTCATATCGAAAAATATACGACAGAAATTGACAAATCAACGAAGTGAATTTCATCACCTGTGCCTCGCACACCGCGACACGTACCCATGTCCTGTAGAATATTAATACTGTACACACAAAAACTGTAAAGCCAAGGCTATTATAGTGTTGTGATATTAACTATTAATGTATAACCTGACGTATATATAGCATTGACAGGGTTATAAAAGATAAACTGGCTCCATGGGGGGACCTATTTGTACCTAAGTTAGGGTTGGCCTGAAGGATAACTCGAGTGTTGAGAGATTGTATTATGAATGTTTTAGCATATTTCATAATGTTTTAAAGATATTTAATTTATAATTGTGTTTACTATGTTGACTTTTTGGTTGTTGAGAATTTAGGTGTAAGTTAAAAAACCGTAGTCTAAGTTAAGCCAATGTGCGGAAAGAGTTTTTATAATTGTGAAATTACTGCCTGGGACTGATGAGTAAAATTAATGTTTCTGTGTAAATCAGAGTGAACTGAAACTGAGGAAGTAATGACACACTTTGGGCCGGATTCTCAAAGAAATTTACGACGTCGTATCTCATTTGGGACGTCGTAACTTCCCCAGGCGAGTTAGGTCCACATACTCAAAACATTAAGACCTTATACTCAAAACAATTTCGGCACTGTGGGCAGCCATCTTGTGAGGTCTTAAGACACGTAGATTTACGATCCGCGCGACCCTGTCACAAGGGAGTTAAGACCCGAAACACATAGAAAACGTATATATTTTTGTCAATCCTCCCGTGGTTCTCCCCGAGTCCCCGTTGCTGTGTTGGCAAAACACCATCATCCACGTCAGTGACATCACGTGTTGTTGTTGTAAAAGAGGTTAGAGAGCTGTGATTGTGATGGAACTTAGTGGTTTGCGTATGAGAATAGGCGTCGCCTACGGAGGGAAAGAGTATATAGGGATCCATTGGACCCACTACATGTTAGTGAAGAACACTTACTTCGGTATTATAGATTTCCTCATCAAGAAATCTTAATTAAACTTGTGCCAGGAACTTGCCAATTGACCCATATGTTCGTCGACAAAAGAGGAGATCTCATGGTATACCAACACACACCCAAGTGTTAGTAACTCTACGAGTATTAGCTAACTAGTGGAACCTTTCAAAGGGCCATTCTTACAGTCACCTCCGAATGTTCGGACCCCAATCCCATACCAAGTTAGGTGTCGGGGGCGCAAACACAGTGTTTCTCTTAGACAGTCGTCAGTACCTCTTTACTAACGTCGGGACTCCCGTTGGTAATAATTCGGAAGGGTTGGCAATACTGATGAGCCGCGGTTGGTACCTCTGACGCACGTGTACACCAAAACAAACCTTTTCATTCTACCCTTGTCATCTGAACAAGCGTGACGTGAAGATATTTAATAGGACTGAAGCCTACGGGTAGTACAGTGCTACTATAATATAATATGGCTTGCAATAGCTGCAGAAATTTTGAAAAAGTGTGTGTGTGTAGAGGTAGGGGTGTTTGTGGAGTGGATGTTGCTGATATTGTAAACTCTGAATATACAATAAATAAATCCTTGTATCCACCACTGTCTTCATTCTACACTCAGTTCCTCATCGATGACCACAAAATGTATGTGTGTTCCCAGCCTTCTGTTATTCATTACCATTCTCACCTTGTGTTTAAAGAACCCAGCCTTGTGTGTTCTCAGACTTGTGCTATTCATTAACATTGCCTTGGAAGCAGGGAGAGGTGCCAGAGGACTGGAGTAGAACCATAATTATGACTGCATAAGGAATGGTATGGGGAGTAGTGATGAGTATGGTAGCTATAGTGGAAAAAGCCTTCGTGAGACAGGAAAGGTGTTTGGGAAGGTTCTTACTGATGATGACTGAAGTAACTGGGAATAAAGTTAGGTGTGGTTCAGAAAGGAATGTGTCCACCAGATCTTTACAATAAAATCAACATTGGAGTAATATATTGGGAAGGGTAGGAAGCTGTATGTGCCTTCATGGATGGAAAAAAGGGCATATGATAGGGTTGATTGGAGAGCTATGGCAGTTGTGCTAATGATTTATGGTGTTGGTGGGTGGTTGCTGGAAGACATTAAAAGAGATGAAGGTCAAAGTGAATGGTTTGGGTGGGTGCCAAGCTGAGGCTGAAGGGAAAAAAATGGTCCTTGGTGACAAGCTTACTTGCTGATGATACTGTGATGATGGCTGAGAGTAATAGGGAGCTGCAGAGGGTGGTGGATGAGTTTCAGTTCCAGTGTAAACAAAGAAAACTGTTGGTGAATGTTGGTAAAAGTAAGGTAATAGTATTGTCAGAGAGTGATTAAAGATTAATGTGTGAGAGAGAGACTGTGTGTGTGTGAGAAAGAGACAGTGTGTGTGTGTGTGTGTATGTGAGGGAGATTAATATGTATGTGAGAGAGACTGTGTGTGGGTGTGAGAGAGATTGTGTGTGGGTGTGAAAGAGACTGTAAGTGTGAGAGAGAGACTGTGTGTGTGTCAGCGAGAATAATGTGTGTGTGAGAGAGAGAGAGACTGTGTGTGTGTGAAAGAGAGACTGTGTGCATCAGAGATATTAATGTGTAAAGTCATGGTCTAATGTACTGCCTCTGGCTAGCACAGTGGTAACAGTTGTGGCTGCAATTCTGTGGCCCAGCGTTCGATCCTTGCTCGGGACACTGTTAAAAATACCACTGATGCCAGAGGTTACCACCCCTGTGAGCAGGGGGTAGGGGGTTTGAGTCGGCTGTCTGAGGTCTTCCTGCTTAGTCAGCCATAGCCGAAGCTGACTCGGGTCTCACGTGGGTGGAGAGGTCGCTGGGCCATACATTACATCCTTGTGATGCGTGCTATAATTGTGTTTCATACACACAGTGTGTGCTACACTCTGTCCCAGTGACTGCCACTCGCTGGCACCTTTAATAACCTTTAATAGCCTGGTGAATAAAAGCGAGCTATTTGAGTTAATTTTCTGAACCAAAATTGCACACACCAACAGCTATAGTTTCGGATCATTTTTCGAAGCCATCTCATTGGAAGGTGTTGCAGTACATTAGACCATGACTTTACATGTGTTAGAGATTAATGTGTGTGTGAGAGAGAGAGAGAGAGAGAAACACTGTGAGAGAGAAAGATAGAGAGAATGTATGTGTGTGAGAGATAGAGAGAATGTATGTGTGTGAGAGATAAAGAGAATGTATGTGTGTGAGAGATAGAGAGAATGTATGTGTGTGAGAGATAAAGAGAATGTATGTGTGTGAGAGATAGAGAGAGATTGTATGTAAGTGAGATAGAGAGAAACTGTGTGTGTGTGTGTGTGTGTATATGATAAACTGTGTGTGTGTGTGTAAAAATATATATGATATTATAAAAATAATTTATAAATGAATACATAAATAAATAAATAAAATATAAAAATAGATTATTATTCATCCCTCCTTTTCTTCTCTCTCTCTCTCTCTCTCTCTCTCTCTCTCTCTCTCTCTCTCTCTCTCTCTCTCTCTCTCTCTCTCTCTCTCTCTCTCTCTCTCTCTCTCTCCTTCGGGCTTAAATAAATAAATAATAATTTGTTTCAATTTTCTTAGTAGAAAAGAAATAAAAAAATATTTAATAATTATCCCATGAAATAAATGGGTTTAATATTAATTATTCCATTAAATAAATGGATTTAATATTAATTATCCCATGAAATAAATGGGTTTAATATTAATTATTCCATGAAATAAATGGGTTTAATATTAATTATCCCATGAAATAAATGGGTTTAATATTAATTATTCATCCCATGAAATAAATGGGTTTAATATTAATTATCCCATGAAATAAATGTGTTTAGTATTAATTATTCATCCCATGAAATAAATGGGTTTGGTGGCAAAATTGGAGCAACTTGATTCCTCCAAACTATTCCAGGCAACAGGTTGGATAGATGCCATTATAATATTAATTAATTAATCCTATTTCCTGACATACTTTGGAGGAATCAATGTACTCCAAAGTTACTACAAGGGACCTCAGATAATTCTAGGGTAATGTTGGAGCAAGCTGATTCCTCCAAACCATATTATGACGTCATTACAAAGAGAGAGGGAGAGAGAGAGCAGTGTTGCCAGGTCTGCTTGACAAAAGTTCTATAATATCCCCATTGATACCTCTGATTCCCCATATCTAATGAAAATTCCCCATACTTGGCATCACCTATAGAGAGAAAATGTTGGCTCAAATTTAATGTTTGAATGGCAGTCCATAAATGAGGTTACTGAGTTGACTAACCCTCCCCCCCTACCCCCCATCCACTCTACCCATACCCCCCTCCCTCACTCCCATGCCCCTACCCTCCTTAACACCATACCCCCCACCCCACTCCCCTACCCCTCCTTGATTATCGTATAATGACTTCATGATTTGGTGGAGAATATAGTTCACGTTTAGGTTCATAATTCATTTATTATTAATTATTTTCAATTAATTATTATATCATCAAGTTTCCCATAATTTTCCCTACATTTTGATATAATAATATTCTTTAATTATGTAAATAATTAACGAAATGAGCGAATATTATATATTCATAATTTCCAACTGTGACTAATTGGTACATTTGAGCACTTTGGTCCTCCAAGGTATCTCAGGCAACACAACTTAATGCAGGAATAATACAGTTTGGAGGAATCAGTTTGCTCCACAATTACCCTATGGAAATCTGGGTTCCTTTATAGTATTTTGATTCCTCCAAAGTATGTCAGGAAAGAAAATTAATTAATAAATATAATGGTATCAATCCTGTTGTATGGAATAGTTTGGAGGAATCAAATTGGTCCAGTATTACCACAACCAAACCCACAGCTTCGAATGAATGGACTGCCATTTCAGAGGGAGTGTATGGAAAGTGGGTGTATTAGAGGGTATGGGGAGGTGTAGGGAGGGGTTTGGGTTGGGTGGTTGGAGAGGTGTAGGGGTGGTTGCTTCGAATGAATCAGTTTCGAATGACTGAATTAGTTTCGATGTTACTACCCCTACACAACCCTTCCCTACACCCCCCATACCACCCTAATACACCACCCCCTCTCTATACCACCTACATCCCCCCATACCTCCCTAATACACCACCTCCTCCCTACACCCCATTTAGAATGGTTCATCAAGTTGAGTCATTCGAAGCTAATTCATTCGAAGCCAATTCATTCGAAGCTGTGGGTTTGGTTGTGGTAATACTGGACCAATTTGATTCCTCCAAACTATTCCATACAACAGGATTGATACCATTATATTTATTAATTAATTTTCTTTCCTGACATACTTTGGAGGAATCAAAATACTATAAAGGAACCCAGATTTCCATAGGGTAATTGTGGAGCAAACTGATTCCTCCAAACTGTATTATTCCTGCATTAAGTTGTGTTGCCTGAGATACCTTGGAGGACCAAAGTGCTCAAATGTACCAATTAGTCACAGTTGGAAATTATGAATATATAATATTCGCTCATTTCGTTAATTATTTACATAATTAAAGAATATTATTATATCAAAATGTAGGGAAAATTATGGGAAACTTGATGATATAATAATTAATTGAAAATAATTAATAATAAATGAATTATGAACCTAAACGTGAACTATATTCTCCACCAAATCATGAAGTCATTATACGATAATCAAGGAGGGGTAGGGGAGTGGGGTGGGGGGTATGGTGTTAAGGAGGGTAGGGGCATGGGAGTGAGGGAGGGGGGTATGGGTAGAGTGGATGGGGGGTAGGGGGGGAGGGTTAGTCAACTCAGTAACCTCATTTATGGACTGCCATTCAAACATTAAATTTGAGCCAACATTTTCTCTCTATAGGTGATGCCAAGTATGGGGAATTTTCATTAGATATGGGGAATCAGAGGTATCAATGGGGATATTATAGAACTTTTGTCAAGCAGACCTGGCAACACTGCTCTCTCTCTCCCTCTCTCTTTGTAATGACGTCATAATATGGTTTGGAGGAATCAGCTTGCTCCAACATTACCCTAGAATTATCTGAGGTCCCTTGTAGTAACTTTGGAGTACATTGATTCCTCCAAAGTATGTCAGGAAATAGGATTAATTAATTAATATTATAATGGCATCTATCCAACCTGTTGCCTGGAATAGTTTGGAGGAATCAAGTTGCTCCAATTTTGCCACCAAACCCATTTATTTCATGGGATGAATAATTAATACTAAACACATTTATTTCATGGGATAATTAATATTAAACCCATTTATTTCATGGGATGAATAATTAATATTAAACCCATTTATTTCATGGGATAATTAATATTAAACCCATTTATTTCATGGGATAATTAATATTAAACCCATTTATTTCAAGGGATAATTAATGTTAAACCCATTTATTTAATGGAATAATTAATATTAAACCCATTTATTTCATGGGATAATTAATATTAAACCCATTTATTTAATGGAATAATTAATATTAAACCCATTTATTTCATGGGATAATTAATAAATATGTTTTTATTTCTTTTCTACTAAGAAAATTGAAACAAATTATTATTTAATTATTTAAGCCCGAAGGAGAGAGAGAGAGAGAGAGAGAGAGAGAGAGAGAGAGAGAGAGAGAGAGAGATTGATTGATTGTTTATTGCCCAGAATAGCATTTTTGTTACATTAAAATACATAAATATGACATGAATATTAGGGCATTAGCCCACTGAGCCAAAGCTCCTTAGCGGACAGAGAAATAATACACATATAAATAAAAGTATTATCAGGGGGCAGAATATAAATCCATATACAATGCAAAACAAAATTAATATAGATAATATTATTTCACCATTTTTAAATATCTACATTATGACAAGTAGCATAGTAATAAATTTCATACATTATTTAAGTTCTAATCTCTAGAACCTTGGCTTATTTTACCATAGTAATACTTTTTTACCTTATTTTTGTATGTGTTATAGTTACAATCACTTTTCCTATGATCAGGTAATGTGTTCCATACCCTTGGTCCAACACAGTGTATCGATATCTTATATAGGGTTGTTCTGGGTTGTGGACATATCAAATTATAATGATTTCCTCTGGTACCCTGACTATGGTGGAACACAGAAAATATTACATTATTGGTATCGTTATCATTAATATTTTTATATATGGTTAATGTTATGAAGTATTTTATTAAAAGGTCAAAGTTTAGTAGGTTTAGATCTTTAAACAATAGATCAGTTGAATCATATTTACCTTTATATGTCATAGTTCTTAATATTTTCTTTTGAGCTATATAGACATCTTTTACAATAGTAGGCCAAGTACATCCCCATACAGACAAACAATAAATAAGGTATGGATAACATAATGAATAGTATAAACTACGCAAGGCTTCAGTTGTAAGGTTATGTCTAATTCTGTGTAAAATTCCACATGCTTTTGATAAGTTTGAACACACTGTCTGTATATGTTTTTTCCAATTTAAATTTTGATCTATGGTAACACCTAAAAATTTTGTAGTGGTAACCTGATTCAGCTCACAATCTCCATAAAAAATTGATCCTATGTTATTGGTGACGGAGCGATTTTGAAACAATATGTAATTTGTCTTTTTTATGTTTACTGCCAATTTATTTGCTGATACCCATTTAAATATATTACACAATTCGTTGTTTAATTTTACTTGTAAGTTATGTAGATTTTCATCTGTTAAGAGAAGGTTTGTATCATCAGCAAATAACACATAACTAAATTTATCACTAACATTACACACATCATTGATATATATTAGAAATAATATCGGTCCTAATACTGACCCTTGAGGCACACCTTTTACAATAGTTTTTAAGTTTGATATAATTTTATTGCATAATACAGCTTGTTTCCTATCTGATAGGTAGCTACTAAGCAACTTAAGTGGTAATCCTCTTACTCCAATATTTCCAAGTTTGTCTAATAAAAGGTTATGATCAATAGAATTAAAGGCCTTTAGATAGATCTAAGAAAACCCCAAGTACAAGTTTCTTCATCTCCATATTCTTGTATATTTCGGTAGTGAATTTTAATATTGCTGTTTCAGTTGATTTGTTTTGGCGGAATCCAAATTGATTTCTCGATAACAAGTTCTTAGTCTCTAAAAATCCTATTAGTCTTTTTGCAATTGCTTTTTCAAATATTTTGCTAAATGAGGGTAAAACAGAAATTGGTCTATAATTATTCTCATCCCCCCCTGTCACCAGATTTAAAAATTGGTACCACTTTAGCAGTTTTTAGTTTTTCTGGGAAATAGCCTTGTTTGAAACATGAGTTTATTATGTGAGTAAGAGGGACACTGATAAACTCTCCTACAAGTTTGAGCATTTCAGGGGAAACTTCATCATACCCCGCAGCTGTGTTTTTCAAGGACTTTAAGTAATATCGTATTTCATCCGTGGTAACAGGATAAAAATAAACAGAGCAATCTGATGGATTATTCAAATATTCTTTATGTGAGATGTGTTGTATATTTCCATTATGATGTGGATTTACGGACTTGTTTAAAAAATGGTCATTGAATATGGTTGCTGCGGGGGCAGACTGGTTTCTTAATGTTATTTCATTTGTATTGTTATTATCAGTCCTGCCCATTAGTTGGTTGATAATTTTCCAGGTGGCTTTAGCATTACCTTGTCTGGCCTGTAATTCATCTTGATAATACTTATTTTTTGCACTACGTAAAATTGATACCAATTTATTCCTATAGGTCTTATATCAAGATTTATAGGTTAAGGGCCATTTTGCAGCTAATTTTTCTAGTCTATGTTTTTCTTTGATACTGTTCCTTAACCCTTTTGTAATATGAGGACTTTTACAGTACTTATTGTTGACTTTTATTTTCTTAATAGGAAAACATTGCTGAAAGTTGTCATTAAATTTTTTAAAATATATTTCAAAGGCCTCATTTGGATCACATGTATTGAAAGTCTGTTCCCAGCTAGTATTTCTTATCTTTTGTATAAAATCATTAATATTACTACTAGAATAATTCCTTTTGTGTACATACTCATGCTGTAACACCCCCATTTTATTATGTATGTTATTTAGGATGTTTTTTTTTAATTAATGTATAATTACTAGCTTCACTCTCCATAAATACCTGCATTTATTTCTGGTAACTTACTTAGAAAATTAGTTGAGTGAGGGATGGAGTCCCGAGAAAGGGACGAGATGTTTTCGTTGGCGGAACAATATTTGTAAGCAATATTAGGAATAATTGTATGCTATGTGGCTGAGGATAAGAGATAATGGGTTGGAGTATTAAGGGAGGTTAAATAATCATTAGTTGTAACTAAGAAATATATCAGGGAGGAAGGAACACTTAATATAATAGAAAAAATGTAGCAGGAGGAACTAGTTTGAGTCAGTGTAAGAGCTGGGACTGGGGGGGGGGGGCGAGGTGAAAATGAGTGGGGGCAAGGATCCACAGTCAGTCTCTCTTCGTCTTCCACTGGGAAAAGGTAACTACTAAAACAGCTGCTACAAAGTGACTTCACATGTTAATATTGAGGTAAATATTTATTATACATTTGATAGTGAATATTAATGAGTCTCTCTTCGTCTTCCACTGGGAAAAGCCATAAAGCACATTCCGGCAAGGCATAGCAATAATAATACTGGTGTACTAAAATAATATAAATACTTAAGATTTGCTGGCATATTTAGAACTGTAGACTATCACAACTGTTTCGGCCATATTTTTTTTTATATACTATTATATATATGTGTTTTTTTTTTTTCTCTTTATTATTATTGATGGGGGGGGAGTAAGTAAATTGTTTTTTTTATTATTATTTGTTTGTTTAGTGCTGTTCCCTAGCGAAACTCGGAATTATTCCAGTTCTAGGGGCAGCGGGAGTAGGATTAAGGGAGGGGGGATTGAAAGTTAGGGAGTATATATATATTTTTTTTTATATGTGAAAGTGAATGTACAAAAATAAATTAAATAATAATTAGTGGAGTTTTCCGTTACTGTATACAATAATAATAGACTGTGTCCATACTTAGACATTTTTGACTTGATTTAAGACATTGATCGAACCCCCGTTAGAGTAATTCTGGGTTGCTTACACACGTGCCTGGGGTTCAGGCTACGTTACCCACCCAGTGTGTGATAGCTTGGTTCCTGTGGTCAACCTGTGGTCTGGTGGTGGCAGCGTTACTGACGAGGAACTGGACTTGCCTTTGTAGGATTTTTTTTTCTTGGTATTCGCAAGGCAAGTTCAGTCCTCAGTCCTTTATTTTCCCAGACCAGGTTGATCAAGTATAAGGATAGAGTATCATACACTGGTGTGTCATTTTTTTTTTTTTTTTGTAAAAGGCCGTGTTTTTTTATCCTCCTCCAGTAAAGTAAGGGGGATAAAAATAGCGACGTTTACAATGCCTCTGATAATTAGTATTAATAAGAAACTGTGAAAATACTGGGAAATGGTCTGTTATATCAGTATACACTATACAATTCTTAATACTATTTCCTGGTTGTGTTGTCCATATATGATCAATGAGAGTAGTACCAGTATCAGATACACGAGTTGGTTTAGTAGTTAGTGGGAAAAAACCATGAGAATACATAAGATTCATAAAGTCCAGCACACCTGTATCATTAAGCTTAAGCAGATCTAGATTCCAGTCCCCCAGGAAACAGTAGTTAGTGTATTTCTTTCCATCAGTCTGGTTTAGTAATTGATCTAGAGCATGTAGAAAATCAGATATATTACCCTTAGGTGGCCTGTATACTGAAACTAGAAAGTTAGTCTCTTTATCAGTGCTTAGTTCCACACAAACACACTCAAAGTACGATTCCATAATACTAAAGTCTGGTAAAACACAAGAATTATATTTGTTTGATACATACATGCATACACCTCCACCTTTTCTATCCCTATTATTAGCGTATAAATTATACCCTGGCATGTTAAACAATGACACAATCGAATTCTCTAGTCTAGTTTCTGAGAAGGCCATGGCATCAAACTTCAAGTTATCACTCAGGCATTGGTCTACAAATGTTTGAAGGTTACTAGTAAGACTTCTTATATTCATACTTAATATTGTAGATACACCTGTGGCCAGTGGTTGTGTTTTGTAGTCACTTAAATGCACATACTGTGAAGATTTGAGTGCACTGTTCAACGGATTATGCAATAATGGATCTACATTATTGTTTGAGTCCTCGTCCTGTTGGTAATGCACTGGGTTATATACCATGGTGTCAAGTACCGCCAATGAAAGACAGTTATTGTTAATAGCGTCACCACCAACGAGACAACGTAGCTCATCATCACTGACTGATTGAAATGGAAAACCATATGTGGTAGCCATGACTAAAGAAAATTTAATTTACATATCACACCCTTATACTTTCCATACTTCTTGTTCGTTCTTTCACTCCTTCTGATCGCTCCCTTTGCGAGGGGGGGGAAGTCACTATCGCCCTCCCCTCCGCCAGCATGAGCTCCCGCCACCACCCTGGTAGCAGTTGCAGCAGCAGCAGCAGGTAACCGGGCTCCACCATCCTCAGCGGCGACTCCCGCCCCACCCTGGGTGAGTCCTGGTCCAACAGTCAGTGTCTCGTTTCTGGGTCGACTTGTTCCTCGCACTGGTGAATCTTTGATGATGAGCCTGGTATATCTAAAGCAGTGGTTCCCAAACTTTTTCTGGTCGTTAACCACTTTTGATACATGATCCTTGTCCATGCCCCCCCCCCCCCCTACAACCATAACCCGTTAACTGAAAAATATGAACATCCTTGCTGATACGTAAGATTCAAGACCAGGTTATCATACAGAATACACAGCTTAGGAAGCCTTAGATTAGAATTATGTTGAGTTAAAATTATCTTGCTTCCCTAATACATCCCCATGTCTTGTTTTATGTCAAGAACACAGAATCATATAAAAAAGGACGTATTACTCGTGTGTCTGGCAGCAAGGCATTGCACAAACCTGTACTGAACCTGTAAGTTCCCTCCACTGGCTACCTACCCGCTAAATTCCTTTGGTTTTATTTATGCATAGCCTCAGACTATGGCCCCCTAAATTCTTCTATATGGCCCCCCAGGGGGCCATGGCCCCCAGTTTGGGAACCACTGATCTAAAGTATGCAACTTTGCCCTGGGCCCTTGCTTGTTTCAGCTGGGGCATCTGGGCATTCTTAATGGCTTGTGAGGCAGCACACAAGTCATCGTTGATGTAGATGTTTGTTCCCCTCAGCTTTCTCGCACTTCTCATCACTGCCTCGCGATCACTATAGCGAGAGAATCGGGCCACAATGGGTCGTGGCCCTGCATCCCGGCGCTGTCCAATTCTATGGGCTCTCTCCATCTCCATTCCAGGCAACTGCAACTTGTCATCCAGTAGGGACAACACTGTCGCCGCTGTCTGCTCCCACGTCTCGCCGGTACTGGGCTCCTCCACTCCCGAGATGTGAATGTTGTTTCTTCTGCTGTAGTCCTCCATGTAATTACAGCGTTCTCCAAGGTTTTCAATCTCTGACTTAGATGAATTCATTACAGCTGCTTGTTGATCCATCTTAACTTGGATGAATTGCTTCTCTTTTCCAAGCTCCTTACTTGTAGATTTTAAATCATCTATTTCTCGCTGGCTAAATTGAAGGCTGGTGGTGAGGTCAGACACTGTGGATTCCAATTTCATAATTCTGTCATTCATTTGTTTAACCACCGTATCCATGGCACTTTTATATGCTCTTTCTTGAGATTCTAATAGTGTCTTGATCAGTGTCGAGTCCATGTCGAATTGTGGTAAAGATATAGAGTTTTTATATTGTGGTTCAAATTATCGGGGTTGTGACGTCAGGGTGCTTGTGCGCATGCGCAAGATTGGGTCAACTTGGCGTGAGGGGTGGTAGAGGTAGATTTCAGATTTTCACCGTATATTTTGGCTAAGTCCAAAATCCCATCAACCTTTCAACTCTCCCAACTTGACGGCTATGTTGTTATGCTACTTGTATATGTATATGTATATGGATTCTTGTATTTTATGGTGAAATACTGGAGCTCTCGATCACCGTGTTTACATGAAGGTCTGCCATGTAGGGAGAGAGAGAGAGAGAGAGAGAGAGGAGAAGGAGGGACGAAAAATAATCTATTTTTATAGTTTTATATTTGTAATAATTTATGCATTCATTTACAAATTATTTTTATAATATCATGTATACTTTTACACACACACACACACAGAGTTTATCTTTTACACACACATACACAGTTTATCTTTTACACACAGACACACACACACAGTTTATCTTTTACACACACACACACACAGTTTATCATTTACACACACACACACAGTTTATCTTTTTCACACACACACACGTACGAAGTCTATCTTTCTCACACTGTTTATTCCTCTCTTTCACACACACACACACAGTCTCTCTCTCTCTCTCTCTCTCTCTCTCTCTCTCTCTCTCTCTCTCTCTCTCTCTCTCTCTCACACACACACATTAATCTTTAACACATGCACACATTAATATCTCTGACGCACACAGTCTCTCTCTCTCACACACACATTATTCTGGCTGACACACACACAGTCTCTCTCTCACACACACACACAATCTCTCTCTCACACACAGTCTCTCTCACACCCACACACAGTCTCTCTCACATACACATTAATCTCTCACACATACAGACACACACACACTGTCTCTCTCTCACACACACACAGTCTCACACACACACAGTCTCTCTCACACACAGTCTCTCTCACACATTAATCTTTAATCACTCTCTGACATACACACACAGTCTCTCTCTCTCACACTAACACAACAAATACATATATTCTCTCTCTCTCTCTCTCTCTCTCTCTCTCTCTCTCTCTCTCTCTCTCTCTCTCTCTCACACACACACACACACACACACACACACAGTAATATATTAACATCAACAGTTTTATTTCAATCCTACATCCTTACAGAAATGTTATTTTAATACCTGCATGTGTGTGAGAGAGAGAGAGAGAGAGAGAGAGAGAGAGAGAGAGAGAGAGAGAGAGAGAGAGAGAGGGGAGGGGGAAGGTGTGTATTAGAAAGTGAAAGAGAGAGAGAGAATGTGTGTGTTTGTGTGTGTTAGAAATTGAGAGAGAGAGAATGGGTGTTTGTGTGTGTGTGTTAGAAAGTGAGAGAGAGAAAATGGGTGTTTGTGTGTGTGTGTTAGAAAGTGAGAGAGAGAATGGGTGGGTGGGTGTGTGTGTTAGAAAGTGAGAGAGAGAGAGAGAATGGGTGTGTTTGTGAGTGTGTGTTAGAAAGTGAGAGAGAGAATGTGTGTGGTGTGTGTGTGTGTTAGAAATTGAGAGAGAGAGAGAGAGAATGTGTGTGTGTGTGTCTATGTCACACACCTTCTTGTCATCAATATGTAATGTGGTTGTATCTCCTTTATATAACTTGGCTATAATGTCTATTACTTGTTTATCACATTTATAATATTTTAGGATTTCTATCAGGGCTTTTCTATTTATGGAATCAAATGCTTTCTTATAGTCTATTGTTGCTATAACCAATAAACAGTAATCTAACATAAATATATTATCCTCCACTCTGGGTCCTGCTCTAAATCTTGATTGTAGTTCACACACTTCACCATTCTTGATAAAGTTGATTTATTGCATTCCAGATTTATTTAGTATCATTCTTGAATTTTGTAAATATATGCATGTAGTAGGTAGGGCCTTTTTGAGTTGCTGACAACCTTGTTTAACATATTGGGATATTCTTTATCATGGTTTTCTGCCATAGCACCAACTTTATAGTCTTTATAAAGGTTGTTTTTAGTTTTAATGGACTTAATAACAGCAGCTGTTATCCAAGAGTTTTGTAGTGTTTTTCTTCAGAAATATATTTAGTTCTTAACAGAAAGCAGTTAGTGTGTATTTCATTAACTTTGGCAAGGAATGTACAGAAATGTATGTTAACATCTTGCAAAGATAAGAGTATATAGGAAAAAATTGGTTATATTTAGGAGTCACAAATGTCTAAATTCAATTTTGGTAGATTTTTCATTTGTAAGTGGAATGGAAATATCAAGAATATTGATAGATGGTCAAATATGGGGTTGTTGTTGTTGAAGTTCCTCAAGCTGTCTGGGCCAGCAGACCCGAGCTCCTGAGGAAGGCCATGGCCTGAACCAGGCTTTCCCACAATGCCCTCAGAGAGTGTATGTTGTGTTGTTGATGAGTGGGGTTGTGTGTATGTTGTGTTGTTGTTGAGTGTGTTTGTGTACATTGCAGTTTTCAATAGAATGGGGTGCTGTGTTGCATCCCGGACAGGCATCCACAATGGCTCTACCCAGCTTCTGATTTTTTTTTTATATGATCCGACACTGGACATAGGCTTCATGAAGCCTGTTACCATGGCCCAGGTCAACTACTGCTCACACACACACATCACGACTTCCGAACTGGTACCCAGCCACAGAGAGAGGGAAGTGAGGGTTATTCCCAAATACTGCAGCTGTTATGGTACCAGTGAGGGTGTTTTACGATGTTCGGTAGCCTAATTATAGTTAGTGCCTGACACTCAAATCGGAAGAGTAAATATTCTCAGGCCCTCACCTGAAAGGATCGATCTCCCGACCTCTAGGTATTGAGTTCAGAATACTATGTCAGAAGGGCTGGGTGGTGGCCACACTGGACTACTTATTGAACATTCTTCATACAATTTCCCAAATAAGTATCCCTGTAAGTATCCCTGTATAAGGTAGCACTACATACAGAGGCAAGAAGTTGGTAACTTTCTAAGAAAGTCATTGCTCCCATTCCAAAGTAAATATATACAAATATTATACATGCTTTTTATGTATATCCACAAACTAAAATAGTCTCCAATAGAAAAATGGAAATGAAACGGGTGATTTTGATTCCCAGAAAGTGTGAAAATCGAGGACGCAGATAATCTCAATATTTACCATTATTTCCTTCATATATTGGTTATTGTTTTACCAAGTCAGTGTGACGGTGAATTATAACTACCACACTTGTACTGTCCACTGATGATTGTACCATGTTGGTCGCCTCCAAACTGACCCACTCCTACCTTTCGAGGGTCATGGATGGTGGTCCGGTCTTCTGTTACTGATCAGTTGAGGGAACAACACAAACATTACTCCCCTAGTTAACCTCCTCTACTCGAGTATTACCTCACAACCTCGCCACTCACCCTCTTGAAACGCCAATAACCAGCCGTGTGTGTGATTCTATGACCCACTCTCCATCAACACATGCTCTTCTATATGTTTTACCTTCATCATTCTCTCTCTCTCTCTCTCTCTCTCTCTCTCTCTCTCTCTCTCTCTCTCTCTCTCTCTCTCTCTCTCTCTCTCTCTCTCTCTCTCTCCTTTCACCAAGGGGTGACTACAGTCCCAGTTGTCACTCCCACCCTATACAGTTTCAACCATTTGAAATAGTATTACCTTACTTTTACCAACATTCACCAACAGTTTTCTTTGTTTACACTGGAACTGAAACTCATCCACCACCCTCTGGAGCTCCCTATTACTCTCAGCCATCATCACAGTATCATCAACAAGTAAGCTTGTCACCAAGGACCATTTTTTTCCCTTCAGCCTCAGCTTGGCACCCACCCAAACCATTCACTTTGACCTTCATCTCTTTTAATGTCTTCCAGCAACCACCCACCAACACCATAAATCATTAGCACAACTGCCATAGCTCTCCAATCAACCCTATCATATGCCCTTTTCTCCATCCATGAAGGCACATACAGCTTCCTACCCTTCCCAATATATTACTCCAATGTTGATTTTATTGTAAAGATCTGGTGGACACATTCCTTTCTGAACCACACCTAACTTTATTCCCAGTTACTTCAGTCATCATCAGTAAGAACCTTCCCAAACACCTTTCCTGTCTCACGAAGGCTTTTTCCACTATAGCTACCATACTCATCTCTACTTCCCATACCATGGCTCTACTCCAGTCCTCTGGCACCTCTCCCTGCCTGTTAATTCATGTTAATAAATAGCACAAGTCTGGGAACACACACTAGCCTTTTAACACAGGGTCAGTAAATCACTTAGTGTGTATGGTAATAAGTAACACAAGGCTGGGTTCTTTAAACACAAGGTGAGAATGGTAATGAATAACAGAAGGCTGGGAACACACATACATTTTGTGGTCATCGATGAGGAACTGAGTGTAGAATGAAGACAGTGGTGGATACAAGGATTTATTTATTGTATATTCAGAGTTTACAATATCAGCAACATCCACTCCACAAACACCCCTACCTCTACACACACACACTTTTTCAAAATTTCTGCAGTTATTGCAGTGTTTGAAAGAGAGAAAGAGAGAATGTATGTGTGTGTATAAGAGAGAGAGAGAGAGAGATGTATGTGTGTGTATAAGAGAGAGAGAGAGAGATGTATGTGTGTGTATAAGAGAGAAAGAGAGAGAGAGAATGTATGTGTGTATGTAAGTTTGAAAGAGAGATGGATGGTAACACTGCAACTCAGGCTCACACAGCCAGCTCGAGCTCTGATTGGCTCTAATTTTCCCTATGAAATATACTCTTCCAGACTTGACTAATATGCAGCCCGGGGTCTATAGTTACATCCTAACCGTTGATCACAGAGTATCCAGGGGCTCTCTTCAAAATGCTGACTGTTCCTATTATTGCACCAAGTTGCACTTCACGTAGACTTGGGCAGCCTGGGATGGATTCTAGATAGTTCTTTAGGTTGGTTTTATCAGGCCTGTCGCTCCTACCACAACTGGAATGATCTCGTTACCCCCTCGTTGGTTGGATGGTTGGGAAGGAATTACAGTAGCATAGCTGTGTGTTTATGTATGTGTGTCTTTAGATCACCCTTGGTCACACACTTTTTACCACATTCTTCACATTCAAAGTTCCTCTCTCTTGAGTGTATAAGTATGTGCTTCTTTAGATCACTCTTTCTCGCACACTTTTTACCACATTCATCACATTCAAATTTCTTCACTCCTGTGTGTATAAGTATATGTTGCTTTAGATTACCTCTTGTCACAAACCTTTTACCACATTCATTACATTCAAAGTTCCTCTCTCCTGTGTGTATAAGTATGTGTATCTTTAGATTACCCTTTGTTACATATTTTTTACCACATTCATCACATTCAAATTCCTTTACTCCGGTATGAACACTCATAATATGAACTTTAAGGGAAGATTTCCGACTAAAATTATTACCACACTCATCACACATAAACATTTTCTCACCAGTATGAGTCAACAAATGGTGAGTGAGATAGCATTTCCTACTAAACTTTCGACCACAATGTTGACAGACCAACTTGTTACACTTCTCTTCTCTGACAACATTGATGGTGTCACTTCCTTCCACCTCCATCACTAACACAGCTTTATTGAGCCACCACTATGACCACTTGGTTATTACTGTTGTCAGGGATGACAACCACACTGTTATTGGTGTCAGGACTGCCAACCACACTGTTATTGGTGTTAGGACTGCCAACTACACTGTTATTGGTGTTAGGACTGCCAACTACACTGTTATTGGTGTTAGGACTGCCAACCACACTGTTATTGGTGTTAGGGCTGCCAACCACACTGTTATTGGTGTTAGGGCTGCCAACTACACTGTTATTGGTGTTAGGACTGCCAACTACACTGTTATTGGTGTTAGGACTGCCAACCACACTGTTATTGGTGTTAGGACTGCCAACCACACTGTTATTGGTGTTAGGGCTGCCAACTACACTGTTATTGGTGTTAGGGCTGCCAACCACACTGTTATTGGTGTTAGGACTGCCAACCACACTGTTATTGGTGTTAGGACTGCCAACTACACTGTTATTGGTGTTAGGGCTGCCAACTACACTGTTATTGGTGTTAGGGCTGCCAACCACACTGTTATTGGTGTTAGGGCTGCCAACTACACTGTTATTGGTGTTAGGGCTGCCAACTACACTGTTATTGGTGTTAGGGCTGCCAACTACACTGTTATTGGTGTTAGGGCTGCCAACCACACTGTTATTGGTGTTAGGGCTGCCAACTACAGTGTTACTTCATATCTGAAACAATAACAATACCAGTTTTACATCATTTGAAGATTCAAACATATACTGAATATTACTGTAATATTTTGTACCATAAAAAATAGCCTATGTCCAGTTATGTCCCGGTAGTTTGCCTCAGTTAGGTACAGTTGGACACAGGAATTCGAGAAATAGCCCAAGTGAAAGATGGTCAATTTTTCCCAATATCAAGTTCCTTAGTGCCAAATAGGAGACACCAGGGGCAGAAGTCAGTAATGAGGATGGTAATAAAAAGCAACTACCTGATAATAGACACTGGTTACTCAAATGGGACAAGTTTATTTCACCTGGGCTGTAGCACAATTCCTGTGTCCAACTGTACCGATAGTCTGCTGTGGTCTAGGTTAGGTTAGGTCAGGTAAGGTTATGATAGATTAATTCAAATAAGGTTAGGTTTGGTTAGGTCAAATAGGTAAGGTAAGGTTTGGTTAAGTCAAATAAGTTAAGGTTTGGTTAGGTCAAATAAGGGAATACTAGGGTCACACATACCCGAACTCGAGTCCGAATGCATCCCGAAGTGTGTTCGGTTTGTATTCGGGATGCATTCGGGCAATGATTCGGGGTGTTCGGGAAGAGTTCGGGAATGGTTCGGGGCCATTTGCAAAAGTTCGGGATTGAATCGGAAAGCTTCCCGAATGTTTGGTGTTGCATGAAACATTCGGAACCAATTCGGAATGGGCAAAAATTCGGGGAGAGATCGGGATATATTCGTAAACTATTCGGGAATACTTCGGAACATTCGGTATGGCATCTGTTTGCATTCGGTTTGCATTCGGTTTGAATTTTGGCCGTTGGAAAGAGGGGGAGTAGCATCATACACACACATATACACATACATATACATACATACATGCATACATACATACATACATACATACATACATATATACATACATACATACATACACACACACACACACACACACAGAATACATACATACATACATACACACACACAGATAATAATACATACTTACACACAGAGAGAGAATAATACATACATACACACACTCAGAGAATAATACATACATACACACACACAGATAATTATACATATATACACACACACAGAGAGAATAATACATACACACACACACACACACAGAGAATTATACATACATACACACACAGAGAGAGAATTATACATACATACACAGAGAGAGAGAGAGAATAATACATACATACACACACACACAGAATTATACATACATACACACACACAGAGAATAATACATACATACACACACACACACACACAGAATAGTACATACACACACACACAGAATAATACATACATACACACACACAGAATAATACATACACACACACAGAGAATAATACATACATACACACACACACAGAGAATAATACATTCATACACACACACAGAATAAATAAATAAATAGAGTAATATAATATAATATAATATAATATAATATAATATAATAGTAACAATATAGTGTACACCAACTATATATACAATCTGTCAGACTTCGGTTGGCAATCGGGTGGGGTTCGGTTTGCATTCGGTATGGCATCTGTTTGCATTCGGTTTGTATTCGGTTTGATTTCGGAACGAAAACAACACGTTATATTTTGAATTTCAAACTTCGGTTTCGATTCGGAATGACTTCGGTATGACTTCGGTATGTATTCGGTATGCATTCGAAAGTGCGTTTCGAATGCATACCGAATACATACCGAATACATACCGATGAAAACTTGACCTTGAAAAATTTCTCTGAACATGCCCGAATTCATCCCAAAGTCACTTCGGGATGCATTCGGACTCCAGTTCGGGAATGTGTGACCTAGGCTTAAGGTTTGGTTAGGTCAAATAAGTAAGGTTAGGTCGGATTAGAGACCCTATAAGAGACTGGACAGCCACCATTCTTGCTCATCTTTGAATTATCCGTGATACCTCTCAAGTTAGTATAGGAAAAATGTATAGTTGCTAGATACTACCAGTTAGTAATCTATTGTTGACATTCGTGAGCAAAATGTTGACGAAAGTTGCATTCTTTCTATATACAGGCATATATTTCTTAATTCTATAAGATCCCTGAAGTTATAAATACTATTATACGTCATGTATGCATTATTTAAAGCACATAATAGGACGTAACGAGTTGCCAGACGACGCTACCAAACTAAGATGTTTGACTGAAAGACGACCAGTGTTGCCAGGTGCAGGGAAATTTCTGTTTTAGGGAATATCGAAGTCCACACATGAAGATTATATAAACCTTGTTCAAGAGTAAACAGGGAAATTCTATCAGACGAAATACCAAAAAGACCGTCAGTGTTCCAGAGTAAACAGGGAATAAGTGAAGTAAAAAGGGATATTCTGATGTTGAAGTGAGGAAATTTCATCAAGCAGACCTGCCAACACTGAAGACAACAGTAGTAGTCAATGTGTTTAGCATATCTGTGAAACCTTTGATACTACGGTTAGTTTAATTAGTATTCGTATGAAAATGGTTTCTGTAGGTGTATTACCAACGTTTACACACTACTATTTACATGTTGTTCACATAAATATGAGAGAATTTGTTGTCGCAATGAATGGTTAAGTACAATATTTTAGTACTGATTCTGTAAGGCTGAGAGAAGTTTTCAAGGAATATTGTATGTTGAATTGAAGATCTATCTATCTATCTATCTATAGCTCTGACGCCCCGTTCCCTCTGGGAACTCCCCCCAAGGGGGTGGCCACGGCAGAAAAGTCTCCAGTCTTCCCTGTTCAAACACTTCCTCCTTACTTGGTCCAGCCCTCCCCTCCCCCTCATGCTTCTCTCCTTCACATACTCTTTCACTCTGTTCTGCCATCTAAATGGTGGTCTGCCTCTCACACCACGTCCCACAACTTCACTTCCACAAACCTTCTTTACAAACTCCTCACCTTTCATTCTCTCTACATGTCCAAACCATCTCAATGTATTACGCTTCACTCTCTCAATCGCTCCACACTCAATACCAATTGCCTTCTCTCTTATACACACTTTCATTACTTTCTCCATCCCACCTTGTCAGTCCACATGCACCTCTCAGATAACTCATTTCCACAGCACCTATTCTTGACTGATGAGCCCTATTCCATGTCCATGTCTCCGACGCATACGTCAGTGTTGGCAGGATTATACTATTTAGTAGTCCCCTTTTCACTTCCATACTCACACTTCTACCCTTCATTATCCTCCCCAGTGATCCTATGACCTGTCTACCCTTCACCGCTCTCTCGCTAATTTCTCCTTCCATACTTCAATATTTACACATAACTGTACCCAGATACTTAAACTCCTTTACTTCCTCCATCCTCTCACCCCTCAGAGTTATCTCACATTTCGTCCCAGTTGGTACTTCCACTCTGTAAGGTGTAGCAAAGTCAATCACCAGTTTCTGCTCATTCAATTACCATCACTTTACTTTTTCCCATATTCACCTTCAGTTTCCTTCGTTTAAATACAGACTGAAATTCGTCCACCACACTCTGCAACTCCCTTTCACTCTCAGCCATCAGCACAGTGTCATCCGCAAATAAACTTGCTGCCAAGGACCAATTTACTTCATTCAGCCTCAACTTCACCCCCAGACCATTCACTTTGGCTTTCATCTCTCTCATACAACCATCCATATATATATATTGAACAACCATGGTGACATAACACATCCCTGTCTCAGCCCTACACTAGTATTACAACTCTCACTCAGATCACCCTCTACCCACACACATGCTTTTGCATCTGCATAAAAAGCCTCAATGCCTTTCAGCAGAGATCCCCCAACACCATATATTCTCAACACCTCTGACATAGCTCTCCTATCAACCCTATTGTATGCCTTTTTCAAGTCCATGAAGGCAGCATACAGCTTCCTACCCTTCCCAATATATTTCTCCACTATAGATTTTAATGCAAATATATGGTCCACACATTCTCTACCCTTTCTGAACCCTCCCTATTCCTCAATAACTTTACTCTCTGTTACTTCCATCAGTCTCTCAGTTAGAACCTTTCCATACACCTTCCCCGGTACACTAAGAAGGCTTATTCCCCTATAGCTACCACACTCCTCCTTACTCCCCTTCCCCTTATACAAAGGTACAATTATAGCCCTCCTCCAATCCTCTGGTACCTCTCCCTGCCTCCAAGCCAATGTGCATATAAGCAACATCCACTCCACCACTACCTCCCCCCCATACTTTAACATTTCAGCCGTTATCCCATCCACCCCTGGTGCCTTTCCCATCTTCAACTTGCCTATTGCTTTGCTAATCTCTTCCTTTCCTAATTCTCCCTGTACATCCTGTTGTCTACCACCTGCCTCCATCCCCATGCATGTCACCACTGCCTCCCCTCACGTCCCTTCATTCATCAGACGATCAAAATGCCTCTTCCACACTTCTTTAACTTCCTCACTTCCATTCACAGAAACTCCATCCTCTTTCTACAAATCTACATTCTAACACTACCAGACTTTCCTTCTCCTCTTTCTCTTTTAACCTCCTTTCAGAACAGTTTCTTATTTTCCCTAAACTTCTCACTCAATTTCCTACCAAACTCCTCATCCATTCTCCTTTTACTCTCACTCACCAACCTCTTCACTTGCCTCTTACAAACATTGTATTCTCTCTTCCACTTCTCTTTCACTTCCTCTGGCACATTCCTCTGTAGTGTTCTCCTAAATGCCTTCCCTTTCATTGCTATTGCATCCATCACTTCCTCGGTCCACCATGCACTCCCTTTCTTGCCCCTCTTCTTCTTCTTATACCCCACTACCTCTGCTACTGTTCTCATTACTATTTCCTTAAATACTTCATATATCTCATTCACTCCCACTCTCTGCCTTATACTCAACTGTGCATCCTCGGGCACCTCACCCACCCTCCTCTTATATACTTCTCTGTACTCACTATCATTCAATCTTCCATTTGCTACCTCCCTTTCGTTCTCCCCTCTATCCTTCTTTCCATACTCCCACGTTGCCCGGAGTCTAATCCTTGCCAACACCGCATAATGGTCAGAGCACTGGAACATGCCTCTTACCACTCTTGCATCCATCACATCTTTTCTCAACCTTTCATCAACAGCTACGTAATCAATCAGACTCATCTGCTCACCCCTTTCATCTCTCCTCTTCCAAGTGTACCTGTGGATCAGTTTGTGCTCGAAGCAGGTGTTGGCGAGGAATAACCCCGCCTCGGCACACAGATCCACCAGGCACTCACCATTCTCATTAATTCCATTCACACCCCATTTACCAACTATACTTCCTACTCTTTCATTCCCTACCTTCCCATTCATATCACCCACAAGTATTATCTTCCTCCCACTCTCAAAACTTCTCAGGCAGTCAATCAATTCATTCCAAAACTCTTTCATCTTCATCTTTTTCCCACCTTGGTCTGCACGTTAACTGGTGCATACACACAGACCCATGGATACCTTACTATTCCAATCTTGCTTATCATCCATACAATCCTTGTACTCTTCCTTCCATGTCCGTCCATTCCCTTCCACACCCTCCCAGACACCAACAACGCGCACCCTTCCTTCCCTCTCCCTTTATTTTCTTCATTCATGCCTGTCCATATCACACCTCCTTCCAATCCTTCCCACCACTTACTCTTTCCTCCATCCTTACACTCTTCCACCTCCCATCCTTTCATGTGTGTCTCAGTCACCCCACACACATCTATAGTACTCCTTCTCGCACACTCCACAATCTCTCTCCTTTTCACCTCATTCACCAATCCATTCACATTAATTGCTACTATTCTCAGACATTCATCCCCTTTCCTGCCCACCACAGGGCAGACAGTAGACCTCTCCCTGCCACTAGCCGCAGCCGTCCTTCCCCACCATCATTGGTTGATGGCAAGGCTAATAATATTAATAATAATACCATAATAATAATAATAATTATAAATACCATCTTGTTGTTGTTGTTGTTGTTTACACTCTTGTTGTCTCTGCCATGTATACACACCCTGGAAAATTTGTATACATAAGTAATGTACACAATATGCATGTATGAGTAGCCTACAGTTATTATTATTATTATTAATAGAGAGAGAGATAGTAATACTGAACATCTCTCTCTTTCTCTCTCTCTACTTATATCTACTCTCTCTTTTCTTACCTATCTGTGTGTGTGTTACCTCACACTTTTTCTCTAAGTAAATATAATACTGTATAAGGAGAGAGTGTCAGGGAGTGTTTTCTCACTGTGTTTACATTATCGTTGTCGTTGAGACGTTGACTCGTTATCATCATGACTCACTTTTTCAACGGCACTCAAATAAAGGTATTATTATTATTATTGTTATTATTATTATTATTATTATTATTATTATTATTATTATTATTATTATTATTATTATTATTATCAAGAGGATAGCACACTTACAATCCACCTGCACCTTTAACTACAACTCTCATTCTTTCATTTACCTACACTTTGCCTTGACAAACCTAAACTATTTATCAAAGTTACTCCTGCAAACCATTTTATCCATCAACACAATATAACATCCTATGTATAATTAAAACCTGACTTCTTACAATTACCTCCAACAACAGCAACATAGCCATATCCCAATTCAACTTGTTTAGGAATGACACTATATATCTATCTATCTATCTGTAGCTCTGATGCCCAAAGGGGTGACCACAGCAGAAGTGTTTCCAGTTTTCCCTGTTCCAACACTTCCTCCTTACTTGGTCCAGCCCTACTCTGCCATTCATGTTTCCCTCCTTTACATACTCTTCCACTCTGTTCCAACATTCCTTTCCCTCCTTACTTGGTCCAGCCCTACTCTGCCATTCATGTTTCTCTCCTTTACATACTCTTCCACTCTGTTCCAACATTCCTTTCCCTCCTTACTTGGTCCAGCCCTACTCTGCCATTCATGTTTCCTTCCTTTACATACTCTTCCACTCTGTTCCAACATTCCTTTCCCTCCTTACTTGGTCCAGCCCTACTCTGCCATTCATGTTTCCTTCCGTTACATACTCTTCCACTCTGTTCCAACACTCCCTCCTTACTTGATCCAGCCCTACTCTGCCATTCATGTTTATCTCCTTTACATACTCTTCCACTCTGTTCCAACACCCCTTCCTTACTTGGTCCAGCCCTACTCTGCCATTCATGTTTCTCTCCTTTACATACTCTTTCACTCTGTTCCAACATTCCTTTCCCTCCTTACTTGGTCCAGCCCTACTCTGCCATTAATGTTTCCTTCCTTTACATACTCTTCCACTCTGTTCCAACATTCCTTTCCCTCCTTACTTGGTCCAGCCCTACTCTGCCATTCATGTTTCTCTCCTTTACATACTCTTTCACTCTGTTCCAACATTCCTTTCCCTCCTTACTTGGTCCAGCCCTACTCTGCCATTAATGTTTCCTTCCTTTACATACTCTTTCACTCTGTTCCAACATTCCTTTTCCTCCTTACTTGGTCCAGCCCTACTCTGCCATTCATGTTTCTCTCCTTTACATACTCTTACACCCTGTTCCAAGCTTGCATTCTCTCTACATGTCCAAACCACCTCAACCTTCTCACTCATATCACATCTCTCATACATACTGCTATTACTTTCTCAATCCCACCTTGTAAGTTCACATGCTCTTTTCAAGAAACTCATTTCCACTGCACTTATTCTAGACTCCATGTCCATGTCTCTGAAGCATATGTCAGTGTTGGCAGGATTATACTATTTCGAAGTCCCCTTTTCACTTCCATACTCACACTTCTACCCTTCATTATCCTCCCCAGTGCACCTATGACCTATCTACCCCTCATTGCTCTCTCCCTAATTTCTCCTTCCATGCTTCCATGTTTACATAGAACTGTACCCAGGTACTTAAACTCCTTCACTTCATCCATCCTCTCACCCTCTCGAATTATATCACACTTCATCCCATTTGGTACTCCCACTCTGTATGCAGTGGCAAAGTCAATCACTTCAGTTTCTGCTCTCTCAAATACCATCATCTTACTTCTACCAATATTCCCCTTCAGTTTTCTTCGTTTACCCAGACTGAAACTCATCCACCACCCTCTGTAACTCCCTTTCACTACCAGCCATCAACACGGTGTATCTGCAAACAAGCTTGCCACCAAGAACCAATTTACTTCATCCAGCCTCAACTTCACCCCCAGGTCTTTCACTTCGGCTTTCATCTTTCTCATACAACCATCAGTATATATATTGAACAACCATGGTGACATAACACACCCCTGTCTCAGCCCTACACCAATATTAAAATTCTCACTTAGACCACTCTCTACCCGTACACATGCATTTGCATCTGCATTAAAGACTCGCCAACACCGTAAATCCTCAATACTTCTGTCATAGCTCTCCTATATCAACCCTATCATATGCATTTTTCTCTGTCCATGAAGGCAACATACAACTTCCTACCCTTCCCAAAATATTTCACCAGTGTTTAATTTTGATGCAAAAATCTGGTGCACACATCCTCTCCCCTTTCTGAACCCCCACTACTTCTAACTAACTATATTGTCAGTTACTTCAGTCATCACTCAGTAAGAACCTTCCCATACACCTTCCCTGTCACATTAAGGTTTTCTCCACTATAGCTACCATACTCATCCCTACTCCCCATACTATTCCTTATATAGAGTCATAATTATGGTTCTATTTCAGTCATCTGGCAACTCTCCAAGGCAATGTTAGTGAATAGCACAAGTCTGGGAACACACACACACTAACCTTTTAACACAGGGTAAGAATTGTAATAATAACATATGAATAACATAACCCTGGGAACGCAGAACACCGCTACACATTACACCTCAGCATAAACAACACACCTATAACACACACACACACACACACACACACACACACTACTTGGCATAACATACAATACATCCATGACATTCAAACAACACATCACGACCATCAAAAACAAATGCATGTAAAGACTTAAAACCCTCAGATCACTTGCCAGCACAACATTTGGACATAACAAAGAATCTACAATCACAGTATAAAAACAATATATTCGATCAGTGATGGATTATGCAAGCCCTGCCTGGGCTTCAAACCTCACTGAGACACATAACAACACCCTTCAGACCATACAGAACAGAACCCTAAAGACAATCATAGGCTGCACAGCTACCACACCTACAGACCACCTACACTATGAAACCAAAGTCCTCAAAATCAAGGATCATCTTGACATGAGAGGCACACAAACACTTGCTGCAGCCTCCACAAACCCACAACATCCACTACACTAAGTTTATTAGCTAAGGAACAGAGGGAAGTTGTCAAATTCTTACATGAGTTACTCCTATATGGATGATCATTTTTGACCACGACATACGAACATTCACATTTATATACAATTATACATATAATATAGGTGCATACGACCAAGCACCACGCAAAATCTAAGCGTCACATAGCAAAACTAAAACATTTTCGGAAGCGGCTCGCAGACAGGAAGACACATGGCCTATTTTGAGCCTATCCTCACTCCCCACCACTCAAATATCACGTACTAAGTGTGTGTTTGGGTGGTGGGCGTGGGTATTTCCAGGTTACCTAAGAAAATCAATAATACATTAATGTGCTGGTGGGTGAGGATAACTCCAAGATACTACTACTACTATTTATATTACTACTACTACTATTACTACTACTACTACTACTATTACTATTACTATTTCTATTACTACTACTACTATTACTATTTCTATTATTACTACTACTATTACTATTTCTATTACTACTACTACTATTACTATTTCTATTACTACTATTACTATTACTATTACTACTACTACTATTACTATTTCTATTTCTACTACTACTATTACTATTACTATTACTACTACTACTATTACTATTTATATTACTACTACTACTATTACTATTACTACTACTACTATTACTATTTCTATTACTACTACTACTATTA
>JAWZYT010003095.1:25000-32500 GCA_034508575.1 Petrolisthes manimaculis | reverse complement strand
GTGTATGTGTGTGTGTGCGAGGGAGGGGATGTGTGTGTGTGTGTGTGTGTGTGTGTGTACAGGTTAGTTAGTGCTTCACATTTTGTCCCCTAGGTTGCTGGACACCTGTCGCTACTGTCCTGTCTCCTGACTTTAATTATAACTTTTACACCGGGGAAATGGGCCGGAAAATGTCCACTCTTGCAGTTTCTCCTGGCTGATAGATCTATTTTCACACACACACACACACACACACAAACACACACACACACACACACACACACACACACACACACACACACACACACACACACACACACACACACACACACACACACACACACACACACACACACACACACACACACACACACACACACACACTCATACATCCTCTCACTCTTACATACACATACACATCCTCACACACACACACACACACACACACACTTAAATGAGGGAGAGGAAAGTGAGAGAAATGATACACAGAAATAAATATTGTGCCTTAACTCCTGAACACTCCCGCACCCCCTAAACCCCCCCCCAACCCTGTCCCCCTATTCCCGCACCCCCTTAAACAGACAGTCCACCAGTCACTTCTTTAACCAGTCACTTCTTTAACCAGTCACTTCTCTCACGAGTCACTTCTCTCGCCAGTCACTTCACCCACAAGTCACTTCTCTCGCCAGTCACTTCTCTCGCCAGTCACTTCTCTCACAAATCACTTCTTTAACGAGTCATTTCACTCACCAATCCCTTCTCTTATAGTTTTCACCTCCACTTCAAATCGCTTCCTTCCCCTTCACCAACCCAACAGAGCATAAACCCGACTCTAGTCTCCTCGTTATCCCAGCTGGCACACATTCGGATTCGTATTAAAGGAGGCAGTACAACCACAATCAAATAACCACCCACACTTTCCTTCCTTCCTTCCATCGTGTAAAATAAATCAGTATCATATCAAACTATAATCATATAAACTTTTAAGTGTATATGATTATAGTTTGATATGATACTGATTTATTTTCGGTATCATAATCATAAATCAGTATCATATCAAACTATAATCATATAAACTTTTAAGTGTATATGATTATAGTTTGATATGATACTGATTTATTTTACACTTTACGTCAACTCAACCCCATCAATTATCATCATTATGAGGTGCTGCAATATCATACACGTGTTTTTGTTCTTTAGTACCAAGATAATTACTGTATTTACTGAGATGGAAGGAAAGTGTCAGTGCTTGGTTATTTGATTGTGGCTGTACATTGTTGGTATGTCTGGAGCAACTGATTCCTTCAAGCAACAGGCCACCACCATTATTTCTGTTCATCTGGTCCTATTTCCTGGCATACTTTGGAGGAATCAAGGAGCTCCAATGTATCCCCTTTAAATCCGACGCGAAGGAGCTGTTTTCCGAGATCGTTTCTGTTCTTTATGCTCGGTAAAAAGTGTCATTTGCCGCCCAACTCCTACAGCTCCAGTGATGCAAAGACGGGATGGGGAGTGGTGGAAGGTGGGGATGGGGAGTGGTGGAAGATGGGGTGGGATAGGGGCTGGTGGAAGGTGGGGTGGGATAGGGGCTGGTGGAAGGTGGGGTGTGATGGGGAGTGGTGGAAGGTGGGGTGTGATGGGGAGTGGTGGAAGGTGGGGTGTGATGGGGAGTGGTGGAAGGTGGGGTGGGATAGGGGCTGGTGGAAGGTGGGGTAGGTGGGTTAGGGACTGGGTGTGATGCAAAGACGGGATGGGGAAGGGTGGAAAATGGGGAATGGGTTGGTTAGGGACTGGGATATCATGTTTTCATTATAATGTTGTTCTTGTTTTGAATAGTGAGTATATAGCTACAAGTATATAGTGAATAATATAGAAGATGATACTTGATCTACTTGTTGGAAAGTTTCTCTGCAAACGAACAGAAGTAAGCTGTCAAAAACCCCGCGACCACCACCCCCCACCCTCGAAAAGCCCAGCACCCCACTAACCCCCCCACAAACCTGTCCCCCTATTCCCGCACCCCCTTAACAAAAATAATGAATGATGTCCTGTTGCTTGGAATAAATTGGAGGACTCAATAGCTCCAGATTTACCAAAAGTGTACTACTCCCTTAAGGAACCTCACGATGTAGTAAGAAAATTGGAGGTTAATGAGTCCTTCAAATATTGCCACGAAACACCACCTTTATTGAAGTAACTTGTTTCGTGGCACAGTCAGGAGGAATCAGAAGCCACCAAATCTCATACACGAACACAGGGTCCTTATGGGAAGAGTATACATTTGGTACATTAAATTAGAAGACCTTTATTCCTCCAAAGTATGCCAGGGAACAGGACCAGACTGACAAAACTAATGGTGGCCTGTTGCTGGGAATAGTTTGGAGGAATCATTATCTTCCAAGATGCCAAAATTGTACCCTCCCCTTAAGTAGATGCAACTCCTACTCATAGAACCTTGAACCTTGCCAACCCAGTACTAAACCCCCCACCCCACCCCAAACCTCAATGTTCTAGGTTGACAACAAATTATTTTAGTATCAACAAGCCGCTTTTTATTAGAATCCTTCGTCCCAGGATGAACAATGAGTTGGACCCAGACGTAGGGGCTGTAAACACCACTCCACCTCACTTGACCCAACCAACACCAACACCCAAAACGACAACAAAAAAATCCCGATGGTTTACATGTTGCCTACCGTTCAGGTCCTCCTCTAAAAAGATCATCAACCGATAGGAGTTACACAATAATAATAATAATAATAATCAGCAGGAATAGGAGGAGGAATCGGATGGTGAAAACACACATTAGATCACCAGTAAATCAATTAACAATTATGATAATCTTGACTGGAGGGATGGTGGTGTTGGTGTGTCTCTGAGTGGGAATGTTGTTGATAATGATACTTGTTATACTGAATCAGAAAGTGTGGAAGAACAGTCATACACCCTGACGGACCATCAAAAACTCGAGTTTAGTTAGAAAAATGTGTGTGAAGTTGAAATTGTTAGTAGTGTAGATCTCACATAGCCTAGTGAAGTAGAACCCATTTTTTCGACACTTAGTGATAGTACACATAAAACTACTGAAGTGGTTCCTGCTGAAAATAATTAGTTTTACATACCATATAGTATATGTAAAGAACCCAACCCAATAATAACACAGAGTACCTTATTACCAGGTAAGTTCGTGATGTTGGGGGACTTGGGTGAGGGTCGCTGGAAATGGATCTCTTGTTTATGGCTGTTGTTTGGGATAGTCACGATCTTCCTCACTCTGTGGATAACTTGGTACTTCCGACCAATGAAGGATGTGGGCTTAGACGAGGAAATATTGAAAGAGCTGAAATCCATGCAAGACAGCAACATAATGATTTTTTGTCTGGTCTTGCCTGTATTCTGCCTCGTCCTCAGAGCTCATCCTGTTCTTCTATGTCTTTTATCATTGGGGATAATAGCTGTGTGCATGTGGTACCTTCCAATGTTTGTGTGGCTGGTGTCGGTGTTGTTAGAAACAGTACTCGCTTTAATCTTAGTGTTTCGTTTTGGTTCCTCTGGAGTAGTGTTGCCTTTGGATCCTGAGATGGATATGGACTGGCGGTGGTGTAAGATCTGTAATCTCCCAGTCCCACCTGACGCCTGGCACTGCAGATATTGTTCATGTTGCATCAAAGCTCGTCATCATCATTGCATGCTTGGATTATGTATTACTCGTGAAAATGCACAATTGTTTTTGAGTTGTACTTTCATCATCAACTTCGTAGCTTTTATTAACTTGAGATATTGGCTACCAATTGCCGTCACGGCCATAACATTTACTAGTATCTGGGTGTCATTGGGCGTTATTGTAGTGTTTCTGATCATAATGAGACTGATAATTGACCTTATCAGATTTACACAATCAGAGGCCAGATACTGCCCATACTCTGTCTCAAACTTCCCCAGGAAATTCTTCAAGGAGATGGAACCTCTGACGTTCTCTTGTTCCAGCACAAGAGTCCTTCCCGGCTTTGAAGAAATTACCTTTGGTGGGTAGCTGAGACTGCTATTTTGTCCACATGTGTCAGAAGAAGTCGTTGTGAACTCAGACGAAGTGAATGAACCACCCATCGTGGTTGTGGTAATTATTTCGAGTACCCAAACTTTGATAGACCGACTTAAAGGCTAGTTATTCTATGACAAGCCGCCTGGATTGTTCCTGATGGAGTGTAAATATAAAACCGATTCGAGTCTAGTCGTGAAAATGATTAATCTAGCCAAGCAGTTAGTGGCGGTACGTGAAGGTAAAGTAGTAGTTGTGTGGAACAAGGTTATGCCAATACCAAATGACCTAGAGACAATGGCAGCGGCTGGAAAGTGTGTGCCGTTGGAGGTGGTGACGGTGGCAGGTACAACTTGGGCATTAAACCATCCGGCATTGCTTCGTGACTTGGCGAGGGGTGGGGGAGTACTTCGGAAGGTAGAAAAGGAGGAGGATGTGCTGCTATTGTTCCGACATCGCGACTTCCTTCCATGGGGTTTTGCGGCCACATTAATTGTAGAGTGTTCCCCTGGCCTGCAGGTGAAGAAGGCATGGGGTCGTGGAGTGAGGAAACAGCAGGAGGATGGCAGTGTACAAATAGAGATAGGGTGTCTGGAGGGGACGCCACTGGTTGGGCTACAACTTGCACCAACTAAGAAGAAAAGCAAGCAAGGCGTTCAGGATAGTGCTCCCAGCCTCACATTACATCTTTGCTATACAAATAAAC
The DNA here is from genome assembly GCA_034508575.1 of Petrolisthes manimaculis. Classification (NCBI taxonomy): domain Eukaryota; kingdom Metazoa; phylum Arthropoda; class Malacostraca; order Decapoda; family Porcellanidae; genus Petrolisthes; species Petrolisthes manimaculis. The sequence goes on along the minus strand of JAWZYT010003095.1, from coordinate 27,773 downwards.
ATGGGTAGCATAGTACCATTTTAAAGAGATTTCCGTGTCAGTCCTCATGTTACTTCACCGAGGACATCAATGTAGTGCTGGATCAACTGGAAATCCTTCACCCATCCTCTGGTTCTTGAAGTCTTCCATTCCTGGGACTGGAAACTTGTAAAGATGTTGACCCTAAGATTCTTGGAATACATCTTCACTATTACCAATACATCTTCACTAGTTACCAATACATCTTCACTAGTAACCAATACATCTTCACTATTAACCAGCACATCTTCACTATTAACCAATACATCTTCACTAGTAACCAATACATCTTCACTATTAACCAATACATCTTCACTAGTTACCAATACATCTTCACTAGTTACCAATACATCTTCACTAGTAACCAATACATCTTCACTAGTAACCAATACATCTTCACTATTAACCAGCACATCTTCACTAGTATTATACGAGTTTGGTACAACCTCTTTAAACCCTGCACCCCCCAACCCCTCCCTCCCCCAAGCCTGTCCCCTTATTCCCACACCCCCTTAATTAAACTTGTAGTCAATATTGTTGCACTATAGCGTAACATGATCGTCTACAGCAAAAAATGAGATGGAGGAATAAAAGAGGAAAATGAGATGGAGGAATAAAAAAGGAAAATGAGATGGAGGCGTAAAGAAGGAAAATGAGATGGAGGAATAAAAGAGGAAAATGAGATGGAGGCGTAAAGAAGGAAAATGAGATGGAAGCGTAAAAGAGGAAAATGAGATGGAGGCGTAAAAGAGGAAAATGAGATGAAGGCGTAAAAAAGGAAAATGAGATGAAGGTTTATAAGAGCGAAACAAAATCTTCCCTTAGCAAACATTCAGAGGAAAAGAAATATTGGAGAACAATGTAAGGAATTTTACACTAGAAACTCACCATTGCAGTGAGTACAATACAATACACAGGAGGTATTAGACCATCCCACACTATAGGTCTATTTTTAAGGGGACCCTGTGATCGTGTATGATAATTGGAGGCTTCTGATTCCTCCTAACCATGCCACGAAACAAGCTCCTTTCATATAGGTGGTGTTTCGTGGCAATATTTGAAGGACTCATTTATCTCCAATTTTCTGACTACATCACAGGGTCCCATAAGGGTGAATTGAAAGGTCTCTGATTCCTCCAAAGTGTCCAACGAAACAGATCCCCTATTAGTACCACTGAGGGCATCTGTTTCTTGGCATAGTTTGGAGGAATCAGTTACCCTCCAATTTACCAACAAGAGAATCTCCCTTTAACAAGCTGTTGGCCGCCCTCACAGATACCTGATTGAAAAATGAAGCCTTCTTTAATGTCCCTTCATGCACGCTTTCACCTCTGACTAGGAATTATTTTTTATGTTGCCACTATTGCATCTCTCTTTCAACTCCCTTTTTTCCTGTGATTTCTTTCGTTCCTCCTTTTCAACCCCAATTCCGTTTTAATTCTCCAAAGCAGGAGGAGGTCATGTACAGAAAGACTAGCGCCTCCATCAGTTAGTCAGTTAGTCAGTTAGTTAGTCATGTACAGAAAGACTAGCGCCTCCATCAGTTAGTCAGTTAGTTAGTCATGTACAGAAAGACTAGCGCCTCCATCAGTTAGTCAGTTAGTTAGTCATGTACAGAAAGACTAGCGCCTCCATCAGTTAGTCAGTTAGTTAGTCATGTACAGAAAGACTAGCGCCTCCATCAGTTAGTCAGTTAGTTAGTCATGTACAGAAAGACTAGCGCCTCCATCAGTTAGTCAGTTAGTTAGTCATGTACAGAAAGACTAGCGACTCCATCAGTTAGTCAGTTAGTTAGTCATGTACAGAAAGACTAGCGCCTCCATCAGTTAGTCAGTTAGTTAGTCATGTACAGAAAGACTAGCGCCTCCATCAGTTAGTCAGTTAGTTAGTCATGTACAGAAAGACTAGCGCCTCCATCAGTTAGTCAGTTAGTTAGTCATGTACAGAAAGACTAGCGCCTCCATCAGTTAGTCAGTTAGTTAGTCATGTACAGAAAGACTAGCGCCTCCATCAGTTAGTCAGTTAGTTAGTCATGTACAGAAAGACTAGCGCCTCCATCAGTTAGTCAGTCAGTTAGTTAGTTAGTTAGTCATGTACAGAAAGACTAGCGCCTCCATCAGTTAGTCAGTTAGTTAGTCATGTACAGAAAGACTAGCGCCTCCATCAGTTAGTCAGTTGGTTACCTGACTCCACTCAACACTTCAAGGTTTGCTCCTCAGTAAATTTTAAGTTAAGAAAAGACACTAACTACATCAAAGCTCCTTATTTTTATACCACTTCACTTAACCACTGAGCACTTTATATTTTTATACCACTTCACTTAACCACTGAGCACTTTATATTTTATACCACTTCACTTAACCACTGAACGCCTCTCTCTCTCCCTCCTCTCTCTCTCCCTCCTCTCTCTCTCTCTCTCTCTTTGTCTGTCTCTCTCTCTCTCTCTTTGTCTGTCTCTCTCTTTGTCTGTCTCTCTCTCTCTCTCTTTGTCTGTCTCTCTCTTTGTCTGTCTCTCTCTTTGTCTGTCTCTCTCTGCCTCACTCTCTCTCTGCCTCACTCTCTCACTCACTCACACACTATCACACACACACTCGCACACACTCACTCTCCCTCCTCTCTCTCTCTCCCTCCTCTCTCTCTCTCTCTCTGCCTCTCTCTCTCTCTCATTTCTTAAAGGTCTCAGTTTTCAGGCGAATTAACTAATCTGTTTGGTAAAGAGGGATGATCTGATTGGTACTCTACTACCATCCCTGAC
>JAWZYT010003095.1:0-20000 GCA_034508575.1 Petrolisthes manimaculis | reverse complement strand
CAAAAAGACAAAAAAAAATAAAAAAAAATCGTGAGCTTAATTCATCTACAGGTTGCTTGAATTATTGGTATGGGATGAGGGTGAGGGTGAGGGTCGAGGATGAGATGTTGGAAGAGGGGAAACGGGAGACATGGGGGGGGGGGGGGGGTAAGGGGAATGACGAGAGAGAGAGAGAGAATCATATTAAAAAAAAGTAGAGAAGAGCCATGTAAGTAGAGAGAGAGAGAGAGAGAGAGAGAAAGAGAGAAAGAGAGAAAGAGAGAGAGAGAAAGAGAGAGAGAGAGAAAGAGAGAGAGAGAGAAAGAGAAAGAGAGAGAGAGACGTAGATTGGAGGAGGGAAAATGGAAGAGGATCCTAACGATTAAAAAAATAAGAGAGAGGGAGAGAAAAATAAGACTTGAGGGAGAAGGAAGAGAGAGAGAGAGAGATAGGGAGGGAGGGAGAGAATGTGGGGGGGGTTAGGGGGGGAGGGGGCGAGTGTGGTTTAGGGGGGGGGGCGCGGAGGGCCGGACTCAAATTTCCGGAAGGACCTTCTTTAATTTGAAACTCTGAGGAAATTTGAATGATTTTTTTTATTTTTTTTATTTTTTTTTTCTTTAAGGGAGAATGAAAATTGTTGGGGAAAGTCAGGGTGTGTGTGGTGGTGGTGGGGGATAGGTTTAGGGGGGTGCGGGAGTAGGGGGCAAGCTTAGGGGGTGCGGGAGTAGGGAACAGGCTTGGAGTGGGTAGAAAGTCTGTCCCCTATTCCCACACCGGCCCCCAAGCCTGTCCATTTACTCCCCCCCCTAAGCCTGTCCCCTATTCCCGCACCCCCTTAAATAAACCAGATACAATGTAATGAAATAAGTGACTGTGTATATTTTATCGTCAGCTACAGAAAATAAAAAATATATAAAGACATTAAGGTCAGATTCAGGTCAAAAGGGCCACCCACCTCACCCTTCTGGTTGTATACTGTCTTGGCCAGATTATAATTTAAGATTAAACCTCTGATTCTAGGCTTATGACGCAGAGGAGGAAAGGGAGGAAAGTTGGGGGACAGAGGGAAGGGAGGAAAGTTGGGGGGTAGTGGGAAGGGAGGAAAGTTGGGGGGAAGGGTAGAGGGAAGAGAAGAGAGTAGGAAAAGGAGGAAGGAAAACGAAGGGAGAGGGAAGGGAGAAGATAGAAAGAAAAGAGTGAGTGAGTAGGAGAGAAGAATGAAAGGAAAATGGTAAGAGAGAGGGAGAACAATGAAAGCTGGAAGGAAGAAGACGAGAACGAGGAGAGGGAGAGAGATAAAGACAGAGGCAGCGAAGAAGGAGAGGAGGAGGAGGAGGAGAAGGAGAGATATAAAGACGCAGCGAAGGAGTAGGAGGAGTAGAAGGAGGAGGAGGAGAAGGAGTAGGAGGAGTAGAAGGAGGAGGAGGAGAAGGAGGAGGAGGAGGAGAAGGAGAAGGAATGAGAGGAGAGTCAGAGGCACCAAAGAAGTGAGAGGAGGAGTAGGAGGAGGAGGAGAGGGAGAGAGATAAAGACAGAGGCAGCGAAGGAGGAGGAGGAGGAGGAGGAGGAGGAGAGGGAAAGAGAGGAGAGTCAGAGGCACCGAAGGAGGAGGAGGAGTAGGAGGAGGAGAGGGAAAGAGGAGAGGCATGTGCAGAGAAGAAAAGAATGTGAGAGGGCCAATACGTTGACACCACTCGAGAGGAACACAGTAAATGGTTGACGTCATAAAAACTCTGTGTCGACCATTTCCAGGGATATGTACCAGACTTTTTGAAACACTTCTGTGCCTATATTTCTGTTTTAGATTTACGTAAGGCTCCTGGAAATATGTCCGACTAGAGATCATTAATAGTATAATAATAGTGTTTAATAATATATGTTCCTGTAGTGTACAGTCGCGGTCAATATTTAATATAATCATCCATATAGGGGAATCTCACGTAAGAGTTTGGCAGCTTCCCTCTATTTCTGAGATGATAAACTTTCCAAGTAATAGGTTAACTTCCAGCGTTTAATTTAATACAACCAGCTACACACTACTTAAAACAATAATATCACATGTGAACGTGAAAACATTAGACAGTAAATTGTTTGAGATACCCATATGTGTGGATGATTATTATTGACCGCGACTGTACAGTTGCCAAAAAAGGTATTGCGACAAATTTTGATAGAACTTTAACCCTAGTAATATCCACAACTATTTGTAGGCACTATAAGCATGTATAACAGAAGGAAATATACATATCCTTCTGCAATACATATACTTATAATCCCTACAAACAACTATGGACATTAATATATTTAATGGTGCATCAATAGTTGTCGCAATACCTTTTTTAGCAACTGTACATGTCCTTCCTACATTTTATTAACCGAAAATGTTATCCTTAAATCCCACGACCCCTTGTGTGTCCAAAATGAGTAAAAGAGTATCCATCATTAACGCGCCATAAATCATTAGTGGAAAGTTGGTGAGCGGAAACCATTATCTGTGAACAGGCCGGGTGCCATCATCAATGAAGTACCAATTATAGCATTCTATTGGCATTGACATTATCAGGTAGACTGTTCAGGGCATCAATCATTTTATTCCTTACAGTTTAATTTTATATGCATATATAAGTAAGGGGGTGCGGGAGCAGGTTTGGGGGTGAGTTAGGGGGGTGCGGGAATAGGGGGACAGGCTTGGTGGGTTAGGGGGATTCGGAAATAGGGGGACAGGCTTAACAATAATAATAATAATAATAATAAACTGTTTATTCAGAAAAGGGCAGCCATGGGCTGAAAATATACATTTACAACTAATTGGTGAAAAATGAAATGGAGTATGAAGCTTAAATTAAATTAAGTTATGTTTTCCTTATAGTATAAACACACCAAACATACAAATTAACACATACACATAAACATAGGCATATACCCAGACATTGGGGGGGGGGGACTGTGGGGTGTGTGGGAGTAGGGGACAGGCTTGGGGGGGACAATAATGTTTATATGATTTTCAGAGCTGATTGATGCTTGTGATATATTGCTATGATGGATAATGATGCCTAATAATGATATAATGAGTGTGTGTGTGTGTGTGTTGTATGTGTGTGTGTGTGTGTTGTGTGTGTTGTGTGTGTGTTGTATGTGTGTATGTGTGTGTGTGTGTGTGTGTAATGGTTGATAATTGTACCCAAACCCTCGCTATAATTAAATATTTACCACCACACTAGCAGTCAAACCTACAGTACAGCATTACCCTCCCTCACACATGAACCATCAATAAGAACACACACACACACACACACACAACACACACACACCACACACACACCACACACACACACACACAACACACACACACACACACCATCAATAATTACTTACACCTGTACATTCACCCTCATTCACACACACACAACCATCACTACAACTACTACATCCACATTTAATTTCACACGTCCACACCAGGAGGATGGAAGGGTGAAATGTAGGAAGGAAGGAAGGAAGGAAGGAAGGGTGAAACGAAGAGTGAAAGGAAGGGTGAAAGATATGAAGGTAGGAAGGAAGGAAGGAAGTAAGAGAGGATGGTAGTGTAATTTCAAAGTTAGTGGAGCAGGTGTGACAGTCTTAGTTACTTGGTCCCTCAACCCTGCTTTTTCTTCACACACACTTTTTTAATTACACGAGGGTGGGAAGGCAGACTAAGGGCTAATATCATAGGTGTGTGTGTGTGTGTTTGTGGGTACAGCCTGGATCGAGTCTCTGCTGCTGGACAAATGAAGAGACAAAATTGCAGTGGTCGTCTTAGTCAGATAATTGCTCACATTCACACACAGAGAGAGAGAGAGAGAGAGAGAGAGAGAGAGAGAGAGAGAGAGATTCACAGCAACAACACATATGCAGGCCACAGTCTATACCAGTTGTTTTCACTTATTCCATGGACAGATATACGGTACTATATAAAGAAAATACAGTATATAATAGCTCGTGTATATAGTCGTTTATATATTATGTTTATTGTACACTCACCATCCAAAATTTTTATCTATAGGTCTTGTTGAAGTTTCGAATCATTTGACACACTAGTGAACCAATTACAACGCTTAATTATCCTGTTTTATATTTGCTTGTGCTCACTTCATACTCGATCAGGCTACTCGAAGTAAGCCTGCATGGATATATATTTTGGACTTGCAACCCAAATGTATACACACGAAAATTTACACTTGCAACCCAAAATAGGTATCCAGGCTTGCTTCGAATAGCCTGATCGAGTATGAAGCGAGCTGAAGCCAATATATAACAGGATAAGCGTGGAATTGGTTCACTAGTGTGTCAAATGATTCGAAACTTCAACAAGACCTGAATACAAATTTTGGAATGTGAGTGTACAGTTGCCAAAAAAGATATTGCGACAACTATTGATACAGTATTATATATATTAATGTCCATAGTTGTTTGTAGGGATATATATAAGTATGTATTACAGAAGGATATGTATATTTCCTTCTGTTATACATGCTTATAGTCCATTTACAAATAGTTGTGGATAATACTAGGGTTAAAGTTCTATCAAGATTTGTCGCAATACCTTTTTTGGCAACTGTACATGCATACATAACTGTACTTCATAAACGTAGTAACATAACCATTTTCAAGAGCTGCGGGTGTAATGGATACTGGAATTGCTTTTCAATAACACATGACGTAAAAATTGTCACATGTGTAATTAAAAAGAAAAAACAATTACATTTTTGTGCCTCTTCTTCATACACAGTGGTAAAGCCTTTGATACCTGAAATGTCAAAATTTAATTGCAGTTTACAACGCTTGTTTTACTGAAGAATATTTTTTTGCTTAAAATAAAATAGTAGTAAACTGTAAAGGCAGATCATTTAAATGGAGAGAAGAATGTCCTAAAAATTCCGATCTCTATAAAACAATAAAGTATACACAACACCACACACACACACACACACACACACACACTTCCCCTCACCTCCCTACACCACCACCACTACCACCATTACCACCACCCTTACCTCCTTCCCACCCCCCCTTTCTCCCCTTTCCAACGCCACTGTCACGGTTTGATCCGTGATCATACGTAACGTACGTAAGTAGTAGGATGCTATATATTATATATATATTAACAAAAGGACACCACGTGTGGGGAATGTTTATAAGGCATGGAACAGTGGTATTTTTCTCAGTCAGGAAGACAAAGACAGAGGAATTGAGACAGAGAATTTTGAAATATAGGAGTGCTGGTACCTGGTAATTAAGGAAGGTCATGTCAGGTCAGGTGAGGTCGAGTACCCACTCACTCCATCCCGTGTCTGGAGTCATTGCTACAAATTTTTGCATTAATAATTATGCTATGGGGGCATCTAGTACTTATTAAAATTGATTTTGAAGTGGAAGGGAATCATTTGCAAGCAGTTGCATGTTATGGGAAAAGTGATTTGCATGTATAACTAAAGTGTGAGTGACATATGTAAACGTAGTCAAGGACTAGGCTATGCGAACACATGAGAGGGAGGACAAGCATGGCCGACAGTTGGGCCAGGTAGAAAAAAAAGGTTAAATGGGGAGGAGTCAGAAGGGTAATTAACCTCCACCACCCTTGTCCTGATTTTGAGAAATATTTTTAGTTGGTAGCTAGACACTCGACGAAGAACACACCTCGTATCCAGCCCTCGTTGCTTTGCCTAGGGGCCTATAGTTTTAACGTAACGTCGAAATTGTTTAATTACTTTTTCACAAGACTTATTGTTAATTAACTCACTATTCATTCGCTAGACGAGAATCAGTAAGGTGTCATTTTATAGGTGAGGAGAGGGCTGGCGGGAATTACGAGTGTGTGTGTGTGTACGAGGGACAGTAAACGAGTGTGAAATTGACATTGAAATATACCAACAGGGTTGCTTGATTTCCATTACTATTACGATAACGTAATTACCGTCTCCTGTGTGTGCGAGGGGAAGTGCTAGCTCGTGATAAATATATTAAAGTAAAGTAATATTACTGTCCACGTGGACTACGAGCGACTGAGGGAAGCACGTGTGGAGAGGAACGAAGCGACGAGGAGTAAGTACATATATATAGCTATCTATTGGAGCGTGAACGGAAGTGTGTGTGTGTGATTTTCTGATTGAATTTAATTATTCATTTTGTTGGCTTGGAATTTATTAATAAATAGAGAAAATTGTCATTTTGTGTTGTAATTGACCATTATTGCATGCTCTATAATCATACATATATAGCAGGACGAACCCAGAAATAAATTTATTGTGTTGGAGGGAAGGATACAGGGATTAACTCTGGGTAACTCGCTGCAGCCAACCAACGAGATTACATATTTCCAGCAAGGTAAGCTTTGGTAATTATTATAAAGCTACATTCAATTGATATCTAATCAGTCCACCCCCACATAATTGGCGCCCGAACAGGGACCTGCTCTTTGTATTAATTCCAGTCACACACGCGCACACCTTCACGAGTAGATAGATTACGGTTGTCCAGGAATTAAGGCAAAGGAAACAATAGAAAATATTTTAATATGTATACCGTAGCCGAATTAATGGAGGAAGCCCGATGCTTGGGATATGCAGATACGGTCGAGATTCGACAGTACGTAGAGCGTCGTCAAGAGGAAGACAGGCTCGAAAGGTTGAGTCAGAGAGAGGCTGAAAAGGAACAGAGAGAGGCAGAAAAGGAAGAGAGAGAGAGAGAGCATGAAAGAGAAAGATGGGCACACGAACAGAAAATGGCGGAACTGCAAGCACGAGTGAATGGTAGTCAAACCGCGAGCGGAAGCAGTACTGCAAGCTCGACTACAGTAACTCCGAGGCTACAACTGGCGAGGTATGTAGAGGGAGACGAAATTGAACCGTTTATTGAGCGATTTGAGATGCTTGCAGACACGTATGTCTTTGGTGACGATGTGAAGAAGATAGAGTTCCTTAACCTGTTCGATGGTAAAGCCCTCAGTATCCTCTACCGACTCGATCCTGACACCAGGAATTATGCGAGCATGAAAAAAGCTCTGTTACAAGCATATGGGGTGACGGTCGATGATGCACGGAAGCAGTTTTTGAGTGCTTCCTTGCAAGATAAAGAGACCGTTGCACAGTTTAGTGCACGTCTCGCTAGCCACCTGGATCAGTGGTTTGACAAGGCCGAAACACCCAAGACGTTGGAGGGGATAAAGGACTTGTTGCTTCGCACGCAACTAGAGAAGTCTTGTCCTCCAGAATTATCAGCTCAACTCAAAACCCATAAGATTAATTGCCTCAAGGAAATGGTGGAAATGTCGGATGCACATTTTACCGCATACGGTTACCACACGCGGGTTCAGTCGTGTGAGAATTTAACTCAGTTAAATAAGCCTTCCCAAGACTCTGCTGGTTCATATAATAAATCGAGTAATAATGATTATTCACAGCAGCAGAGTCAGGTTGTACGTCAACAACCTAATCCTCTCTTTAATCACGCCAAGAAACAAGGCAATAATTATTATTCTCAGCAGTCAAGTCAGTACCGTTACCAGGGGAGAAGTAACGGGAAGAGTTATAATAATAACCACGGTGGTAATAAGGGTTATTATCAGCGATCGGCGGCTGCTACATATAGTGAACCACAGTACCCAGCTGTAGGTACGGCAGCTACGGCTAGCGCTGCTGGGGAAACTCCCGAGGGTGGAGAAGGATATACCCAGCAGACGACGGAAGCTCGCCAGGGTGAGAAGGATGAAGGGTTACGTATTCACGGGGATCATCGGTGGTTTAAAGGGAAGTGCTAGCGTTGTGGCAGACCTTATGTCACGGTTGCCTGAGGAAAATCGAGCGAGTAACTGATTATGGGTTATGATTAGGATTCAAATTACTCGTTTTATTGTTATTTCCGAGTGCAACGAGCACAAACCCTTTATCCAAACTCAGATTTGGGGTTCACCTCGGTCTGATGTTTGGATATTGCATTGGGTCTTCCAAGACTTGGGTTCCAGCGGTTATCCCTGACTCTAGTCTTGGATGATTAATTAATATATATATTGCCTTACAGGGATTGATGGCAGTTGGATGGTCTCCAGAATATTTTTTGCATTTTTATTATTACATATTATGTAACAATGACACAATGTATTACATACACCACACTTATATATTGTTTAAATGTGTACTATTGGTACTAGACATTACCAGGTATAATTATTCTTGCCACGGAGTTTCTCCTTAGATTTTCAAAGTTAAAGTAACTGTTAGGAGTTTTTCACTCATTGGCAAAAATAAACACTTAACTGGTATTAAGTCATGACACATACAAGAATGAGTGAAGTGTGAATGAGTTATTATTGTAATAGTTATACATGCAAAGACGTAATTACCACTTCATTATTTTATTAAACATTGCATAGAGCAATGTCTCTTCTGTGTGTGCGAATGTCACGGTTTGATCCGTGATCATACGTAACGTACGTAAGTAGTAGGATGCTATATATTATATATATATTAACAAAAGGACACCACGTGTGGGGAATGTTTATAAGGCATGGAACAGTGGTATTTTTCTCAGTCAGGAAGACAAAGACAGAGGAATTGAGACAGAGAATTTTGAAATATAGGAGTGCTGGTACCTGGTAATTAAGGAAGGTCATGTCAGGTCAGGTGAGGTCGAGTACCCACTCACTCCATCCCGTGTCTGGAGTCATTGCTACAAATTTTTGCATTAATAATTATGCTATGGGGGCATCTAGTACTTATTAAAATTGATTTTGAAGTGGAAGGGAATCATTTGCAAGCAGTTGCATGTTATGGGAAAAGTGATTTGCATGTATAACTAAAGTGTGAGTGACATATGTAAACGTAGTCAAGGACTAGGCTATGCGAACACATGAGAGGGAGGACAAGCATGGCCGACAGTTGGGCCAGGTAGAAAAAAAAGGTTAAATGGGGAGGAGTCAGAAGGGTAATTAACCTCCACCACCCTTGTCCTGATTTTGAGAAATATTTTTAGTTGGTAGCTAGACACTCGACGAAGAACACACCTCGTATCCAGCCCTCGTTGCTTTGCCTAGGGGCCTATAGTTTTAACGTAACGTCGAAATTGTTTAATTACTTTTTCACAAGACTTATTGTTAATTAACTCACTATTCATTCGCTAGACGAGAATCAGTAAGGTGTCATTTTATAGGTGAGGAGAGGGCTGGCGGGAATTACGAGTGTGTGTGTGTGTACGAGGGACAGTAAACGAGTGTGAAATTGACATTGAAATATACCAACAGGGTTGCTTGATTTCCATTACTATTACGATAACGTAATTACCGTCTCCTGTGTGTGCGAGGGGAAGTGCTAGCTCGTGATAAATATATTAAAGTAAAGTAATATTACTGTCCACGTGGACTACGAGCGACTGAGGGAAGCACGTGTGGAGAGGAACGAAGCGACGAGGAGTAAGTACATATATATAGCTATCTATTGGAGCGTGAACGGAAGTGTGTGTGTGTGATTTTCTGATTGAATTTAATTATTCATTTTGTTGGCTTGGAATTTATTAATAAATAGAGAAAATTGTCATTTTGTGTTGTAATTGACCATTATTGCATGCTCTATAATCATACATATATAGCAGGACGAACCCAGAAATAAATTTATTGTGTTGGAGGGAAGGATACAGGGATTAACTCTGGGTAACTCGCTGCAGCCAACCAACGAGATTACATATTTCCAGCAAGGTAAGCTTTGGTAATTATTATAAAGCTACATTCAATTGATATCTAATCAGTCCACCCCCACAGCCACCACCACTACCACCATTACGACCTCTTCGCCACCCCTCCCTCCCTTCCTCCCTCACTACCTCTTCGCCACCCCTCCCTCCCTTCCTCCCTCACTACCTCTTCGCCACCCCTCCCTCCCTCCCTGCCTCCCCTCCCTCCCTTCCTCCCTCACCACCTCAGGCTCCTTCTCGTGTGTGTAATGGCCGATCTCCTTTCTCACGTTCATTCATAACTTCTCACAAGGCGGGCTCTCCTTCACACAGGGGCGAAGGGAGAAGGGGTGGGGGGTGGGGGAGGAGTGACTGGAAGGAGAGAAGCAGTGGGGGGCGGGGGGTGGGGGGGGGAGGAGTGACTTGAAGGAGAGAAACAAGGGAAGGGATGGAAAGGGAAGAGTAATGGAAGGGAAGGAAGTAGAGGTACAAGGAAGATGAAAAAATAAACAAACAAATATTCACCCACCATCCCTCACTTCCCCTTCCTTCACTTCCCCTTCCCTCACTTTCCTTTCCATCACTTTCCCTTCCCTCCCTTCCTCTTCCCTCACTTCCCCTTCCTTCACTTTCCTTTCCCTCACTTTCCTTTCCCTCACTTCCCCTTCCCTCACTTCCTCTTCCCTCACATCCCCTTCCCTCACTCTCCTTCACTCACTTCCCCTTCCCTCACGTCCCCTTCCCTCACTTTCCTTTCCCTCACTTCCTCTTCCCTCGCTTTCTCTTCCCTCCCTTTCTCTTCCCTCACTTCCTCTTCCCTCACGTCCCCTTCCCTCACGTCCCTTTCCCTCCCTTCCTCTTCCCTCACTTCCCCTTCCCTCACTTCTCCTTCAATGCCTTCCTAATCTCACTCGGGACATACAGAGTCGTTCTTGTAAACAAATCCGAATGCAGACAGCCAGCCCTTCACCGCCGGCAGCCCGTTACCTTCTTATCGTTCTCGTTCACCTGTTCTCGTAAGGCCAATCCAGAGTCAGACAGCTTGCCTTCCCATTTACGTGTGGTACTGCCTCGCTTTTCTCAAGTTTTAGGAATCGTAACTTTTTTTTTTTTTTTTTTTTTTTTTTTTTTTTTTATCCTCGCTCTTTCACATCATCATAAAGAATGGAATATATTGTTCGACACATTTTGGTCCATTGGAGTGCCTTGATTCCTCCAAAGTATGCCAGAAAACAGGCCCAAGTTAACACAATTAATGGTGTTCTGTTGCTTGGAATAGTTTGGAGGATTCAGTTGCTCCAGATTTACCAACACTGTACTTCTCCCCTTAAAAAGGCTACTGATTCCTCTTCTACATAATACCGTACTTGAGTTGTGTGTTTCTTGATGCCGTTTCGACATTTTGTAAACAATATACAATACAGCCTTCGTAAATTTTGGTTTCGTGGCGCTTAAAAGAAGGGTATAAGATTTTGGTAGCGTAAAGGAGAGTGACACAAAATAAAGAAAAGAAGAGTGACACAAAATAAAGAAAGGTACCTTCCCCCAAAAAACCCACCTCCCCCCAAAATCCCCCCGACCCCCCCCCAATACCCCCCCCAGCCACCCCCAAAGGTTTTACAAAGAGAAAACAAAAATAGCGACCAAAGAGAGAAAGAAGTAAGTAGTCAGGTGTTGTTTACAGGTTAAGGTAGGAAAACTGGATGAAAACAAGAGTGGTGCAGGCTGGGTCGGGACATAATACTGCTTCTCAATTCCACGCACGGACTCTGAGCGGAAACTTGTGGAGACGACGTGACGAAGTGTAGAAATGTTGCTGTTCATATACTGTAATCTCACTCACTCTCTCTCTCTCTCTGTCTGTCTGTTTCTCGCTGCTCATATACTGTAATCTCACTCTCTCTGTCTCTGTCTGTTTTTCGCTGCTCATGTACTGTAATCTCACTCACTCTCTCTCTCTGTTTGTTTCTCGCTGCTCATATACTGTAATCTCACTCTCTCTGTCTGTTTCTCGCTGCTCATGTACTGTAATCTCTCTCTCTCTCTCTCTCTCTCTTGTGTGTGTGTGTCTCTCTCTCTCTCTGTATGTGTCTGTCTGTCTATCTCTCTCTATCTGTATATGTGTGTGTGTGTGTGTATGTCTCTCTCTCTCTGTATGTGTGTGTGTGTGTGTGAGAGAGAGAGAGAGAGAGAGAGAGAGAGAGAGAGAGAGAGAGAGAGAGAGAGAGAGAGAGAGAGAGAGTGTTTCCCTGACCACCATCCTAATAATAAGAAATGTCAAGTGAGTGGACATGACAGGTGATGATGGCCATGGAATGCTTCGGGTGACGTAATGAGATTGAAAAGTCAAATAATAATTACCGCGGAAGCTTCAGGGAAAAAAAAAAAAAAAAAAAAACTTCGGGGAGAAAATAAGCATCATATGTCAAGAGGATATTGAGGGGGTCATTGTGTGTGTGTGTGTGTGTGTGTGTGTGAACTGAAGGGCTGCAGATTACTCCAACTTTTGTCACCAAAGAGAGAGAGACAAAGAGAGACAGAGACAGAGAGAGACAAAGATAGAGACAGAAACAGAGAGAGAGACAGAGACAGACAGAGAGACAAAGATAGAGACAGAAACAGAGAGAGAGAGAAAGACAGAGACAGAGAGAGAGACAAAGATAGAGACAGAAACAGAGAGAGAGACAGAGACAGAGAGAGAGACAGAGACAGAGAGAGAGACAGAAACAGAGAGAGAGACAGAGACAGAGACAGATATAGAGACAGAGAGAGAGACAGGGACAGAAACAGAGACAAAGATAGAGACAGAGATATACCCTCAGAATATTAACTAACTTATTGTTCGTGAATTATTATTATAGTGTGGAGAAAATCAGTGATATTTATAAGTTTTCTTCCCAAACAGTTGCACCTTGCTATAGTCTGTTCAAAACTTGTGTTCCGCTGGCCTCTTATGCTTAGATAGATAGAAATAGATAGATAGATAGATAAGAGATAGATAGATATAGAGACGGATATAGATAGATAGAAAGATATAGATATAAATAGATATAGATATATAGATATAGATAGAAATAGAGACAGATAGATAGAGGAAAATGGAACACAAATTTTGAACAGAGTATAGTTGTTGTATATATATTGTAAATTGGTTCATGTGTGTAAGTTTCTAAGGAAAATTTAGAGGTGTACTTTTTGCAAACTTGTCTAAAGGTGGTAGTTCTTTTTTGGTACATTGGAGTGCCATGAATCCTCCAAAGTATGCCAGGAAACAGGACCAGAAGAGCAAAAATAATGGTGTTCTGTTGCTTGGAATAGTCTGGAGGATTCGGTTGCTCCAGATTTTCCAACACTGTACTTCCCCCTTAAAGGACCTGTCTTATTATTGGTCCTCGTTTCCTATCCCACCTCACAACAGCATTCGTAATTAATCTCAGCCCACACACATACATCCCGCTTTATATCCCTTACCGCACCCATATATACCTACACCAACACCTTAACAGACAACTTGTACACATTCTGACATACCCCAAAACCACACACACACTCATTCTCATACCACACACACACACATACACACACACACAGCCATCCTCATACCACACACACACCCATCCTCATACCACACACACACCCATCCTCATACCACACACACACCCATCCTCATACCACACACACACCCATCCTCATACACACACATACACACACAGTCATCCACCGACCACACACTCAACCATATTATCCTGCCTGAGGGAGAGGGAAGTGAGGAGGAGTTTTATCAACGTGGACAAATGCAAATATAGTAGTGAGGTGGAGATGGGGACCAGATATGGAGGTTATATATGGCAGAGAAAATAGAATTAAAGAGAAAGTGGAGGGAACGTAATGAACACACACACACACACACACACACACACACACACACACACACACACACACACACACACACACACACACACACACACTATATATATATATATGAATATATAAACTGTCTCAACAATAATAGACGGAAGTTTTGCTTGTCATTCAGGCTTTGCTGCCTGGGGTTTGGTAGTGTTGTGTTTTATCAATATTTTCTTTTATTTACATTTTGCCAGTTGTGATATTATGATTATTTGTTGGCATGTAGATATCAATTACTTCAAAAATTGAAAAACACTTCAATCTATGCTGTTTTTAATGTTTTCACCTTCAGTTTGAATCCATAAATTTTCCCTCTACTTGTAAATATATCCCCACCTTTGCCTTGCTGAATGATGTTCAACTTGTTCAGAGGATGAAAGGTCGAGGTCATGTAAGACTATTGTGGTGACCAGAAAGTGTTCTGACACGTGTACTGGCGTGGGATTGGCTTCCTCAGTAAAGAAAACACACAGCTATTTATTTTCTCAATACCAACATTCGATTGAGAACCTTCACCAGACATAGTACCAAAGAACAATGTGGTAAAGTTGGCTTCCATATCCTTAAATAACACTCAAAACATTCTGTGCTATTTTGCATGTGCACTGATATGATTAACCATTTATATATACGACATCATCAGGAAGTATCTCAAAATAATTGTTCTCATTAATATTTCTAACATCATTAAATAGTCACTCAGTAAATTGGGACGCATTTCGGTAAGACTACTTGGATTGATCTTAAAACACCTTTGATTGCACTAACCATTGCTTAATTTTACACCATCGGTAGTAACAACATTTGACCAGTCACCATTCTCTTCAACCATGAAATCATTCAGTTTCTGTAAAATTTTGTGTGCTATTGTTTCTACACACAGTTGGAGCGAACACAAAATATTTTCAGATATAATTTTTACTTCTAAATCTGGAAACGGGAGGTAAACAATCAAGTGAGCTTCCCCTTCCTATGTCTGTGGTTTTATCTAGTTGTATGACAGAGGAAAAGGCTAGCTGCAATTTTAGTACAAGCTGTTGTTTCTGATCATCATAAAATATCACAGAAATTTTAGTACAAGCTGTTTTTTGTTTCAGATCATCATAAAATATCACAGAAATTTTAGTACAAGCTGTTTTTTGTTTCTGATCATCATAAAATATCACAGAAATTTTAGTACAAGCTGTTGTTTCTGATCATCATAAAATATCAACAGAAATTTTAGTACAAGCTGTTGTTTCAGATCATCATAAAATATCACAGACAACAACAACAACAACAGTCCACACGAACAAGGAACATGTCACCTCGAAACATAAACAGAGATTAACAGAGAAGAAGGAATAAGAGTGTTGTCTTGTTAGCTAATTATATACCAAACAATATATTCCTTTGTCAAATAAATTACATAACAGGACAATTGAGCTTATTTATTAACGATA
This sequence comes from Petrolisthes manimaculis, assembly GCA_034508575.1. Classification (NCBI taxonomy): domain Eukaryota; kingdom Metazoa; phylum Arthropoda; class Malacostraca; order Decapoda; family Porcellanidae; genus Petrolisthes; species Petrolisthes manimaculis. The sequence continues at coordinate 4,971 of JAWZYT010003095.1, read as the reverse complement.
TAAATTGTTTAATAAAACATTTTTTTGACCGTCAACCAGTCCATTATGATTTTCAGTCGCCTTCTCTTCTTTTGTCTCGCCTCTCTCTCTCTCTCTCTCTCTCTCTCTCTCTCTCTCTCTCTCTCTCTCTCTCTCTCTCTCTCTCTCCGTTGATATATAACTAGTCTTATGATATTTAGTGTGTGTAAGTCGGATATACATGTGAAAAGTCGATAAATATATTTGTGTATCATTACTTAAAGATGGAAAAATACCGTCACAAAAAGTCTAAGATTTTACGTGGTAGAATAGTCACCAAAAAAACATGAGCGAAGGAAAAGTAAATCCGGAGCAAAATTTTTCCTCCAAACAATTACAAGCAACAGGCCACCATTATTTTTGTTCTTTTTTTGTTCCTCTGGTCCTGTTTTCTGGTCCTGTTTTAGTTAATTGGAGGAATCAAGGCGCTCCAATGTACCAAAATAATGAATAATGAAGAAGAAGAAGAGTGTACAGCCAAGATCGGTGCCACCACAAAAAATGTATAAATATTCAAATGTATAAATATTCAAATGTATAGCCTTTTACATGTTGCCTCTCCTCCATGTCGGAAACTCTGAATGTGAGGCTACAGATTTGATGGTCGGAAAGGCGTTTTGTGCCTGGCCAATACTGGTGCACAAGGCCAACAGATTCATCCTCATTTTTCCACATCCTCAAATCCTCATGATATAATAATACTCTTTAGCTATAAGGGAGGGAATTAGGTCGTGAATATGTGAAATTTATGATTGCAGACGGATAACCCCTACGTATATAGCTCCTGATACAAACTAACTCTCATTTTAATTTCATTTTTAGGGGTTTCAGTGATTTTAATGTCTCTCTCATAAACAAATTATCCTTATCAACTTATATTGTGTTGTACTTTGTTTTCCCTGTTGGTGAAGCCTCTTTGTCAAACAGGTATGACTTTATCCTGATTTTTTGCATGTGAGATAGATGAGAATATGTACTGTATCTGTATCTAGTTATTTACCTGTAAAAAATAACTAAAGAATAATAATAATAATAATAATAATAATAATAATAATAATAATAATAATAATAATAATAATAATAATAATAGAATAAAGAAAATAACAATGATAGAATAACTGACTGACTACTACTACTACTACCACCACTACCACTACCACCACCACTACCACTACCACCACCACCATCCTATCGTTTTTCTCAATCTCATTCATTTCTTCTCCACCCACAGTCTTTCATTTTTCTCATCTCTTTCATTTCTCTTTCACACACCATCACCAACACCACCAACACCACAATCGCCATTTCTTTTTTCTCATCTCATTCATTTCTCCTCCACCCACTACCACCGCTACCACTACCCCCACCACCGCTACCACTACCCCCACCACCGCTACCACTACCCCCACCACCACCACTATCAAACACCCCCCCCACTACTACTACTACTACTACTACCACCGCTACCACTACCCCCACCACCGCTACCACTACCCCCACTACCGCTACCACTACCCCCCACCACCACCACTATCAACCCCCCCCCCCCACTACTACTACTACTACTACTACCACTGCTACTACTACCTTTCTTTTTCTCATCTCATTCGTTTCTCCTTCAGCCTCCTCCTCCTCCTCCTCCTCCTCCTCCTCCTCCTCCTCCTCCTCCTCCTCCTCCTCCTCCTCCTCCTCCTCCTCCTCCTCCTCCTCCTCCTCCTCCTCCTCCTCCCTCCTCCTCCTCCTCCTCCTCCTCCTCCTCCTTCTCCTCCTCCTCCTCCTCCTCCTCCTCTTCTTCCTCCTGATTGCAAGAGGCACGAGAAAGGCACAAAAATCCTCTGCATTTACTGTCTCGTGCAAGTTGAGTGGGTGAAGTGCCCAGCGTCTGCAATTGCAAGAGGTTGAGGTTGGATGGGAGGATGAAGGGATTGTGGGAGGCTGCAGAGATGAGGATTGTGGGAGGCTGTTGAGATGAGGATTGTGGGAGGCTGTTGAAATGAGGATTGTGGGAGGCTGCAGAGATGAGGATTGTGGGAGGCTGCAGAGATGAGGATTGTGGGAGGCTGTTGAAATGAGGATTGTGGGAGGCTGCAGAGATGAGGATTGTGGGAGGCTGCAGAGATGAGGATTGTGGGAGGCTGTTGAGATGAGGATTGTGGGAGGCTGTTGAGATGAGGATTGTGGGAGGCTGCAGAGATGAGGATTGTGGGAGGCTGCAGAGATGAGGATTTTTGGGGCTAGGAAAAAGAGAGAGGATTTTACTGGTATTGGCTGATTTATTTCGATAGGTGATAAGTTACTTTGAGCAGATGTGGCAACACTCGATGGTAAGATTAGAAAATGGTTTTATTTTGATATGTGACGTGTTTAGCCGATAATTATTTAAGATGCATCAGTTAAATTTTGATAAGATAAGACAATAAGTTAGTCGAAGGTGTTGTTCAATAGCTTAGAGGATTAAAATATAACTATACGACTATTGAAAAGTGATAAGTAAAGAAAAAGTCATTACATACAGATTATTTTTATGGGCAATCATTTTATATAGGTATTCTGTCAGGCTGAGAAAGATGTAGTAAAATTTAATGTACTATTTTATTGTTAAAAAATCACGACTGGTGATATGGAATTCCGGCTGTATAATATAAAACCAGACACTTTTTAAAGAATAAATATAATTTGTCATTCGCTACATTGTTAAAAAAAAATGTATGTGTGTATTGGTTGGTATTGGAGATATTGGAGATAATTATTGATAAACCATTTATTTACCCACTTCAAATAATTGACGACACAACATTAGGGGAGTGTAATAACTCATTTAGCCATTTCCACAGAGAACCTGATATTGTGATAAAGGAAGGAAGGAGGAGACCCGAGGGAGACATAATTATTCTCCAAGTGTTTTCAGGTATAAGACTTTTTTTTATAGGCAAATGTACTGTTGGCTTTCTTGTGTATTGGGTTGTCTTGTTGTTATGATAATTGTGTTGTGCTGTGTTGTGTTGTGTTGTGCTGTGTTGTGTTGTGTTGTTTTGTGCTGTGCTGTGTTGTGTGGGAGGAGGAGGAGAAGGAGGAGGAGGAGAACGAGAAGGAGAAGGTAGTGGTGGAGATGGAGAACGAGAAGGAGAAGATAGTGGTGAAGATGGAGGAAAGAGGAAGGAGGTAGTGGTGGAGAAGGAGAACGAGAAGGAGAAGGTAGTGGTGAAGATGGAGGAAAGAGGAAGGAGGTAGGGAGGTTGGAAGGTGGTCGGAGGGGGACAGACACTCCATCTTCCGCTCCACTATACACGGCTCGCATATCTCCAGTCATATATCTTCACCATTCTCACCAACTCCCATAAGATCGGCCATCGCGAGCGAGCCAAAGAGTTTTATGCACTACTCCCACGTTTTTCTCTCACTTCTTCCTTCCCCGTCTCAGCCAGCCAGGGAGAATGACTGCAGTAAAAGGAGGAAGAGCTGTTAACATACTCTAAACTCCTCGCAAGAAGAACTGAATTACAATAACAATAGGATACCTGATGGAAACGGCATTATGTAAAGCTGATCAACCACACACAATTAATAAGGAATGTATGATATTCCATAAAAGCACAGGAAAAAACAGGAGAAAAACGTCAATGTCAAGAGAATCACAACCTGCACAAACATGGAATGAAACATATCGGCATAAATGAAACAGCATAGAAAGTGACTAAATTATTGTAACGTATAAGAATAAACTTGGGAACCACGTTATGCTTCTTCCTAAAAGGTAATGCAAAAATAAACTGTAATTCATTCTTTACTTATTCTCTGTAGCTTTCAGTTATGTCGCCATCATCATTCTAACTAAACCACCGCTAATGTTAAATAAAATGAGCTTAACTATCACACTTAAAGTCAGGTCTAGTCATGCATGATGTGATTGGGTGATGAAGTTTGATAGAGTGACGTGTGTACATACAGAGACCAGGTGTTGTGAGAATATTCTGCATATTGCAAAACTAATGATTGGAAATACATTTACAAAATATGATAAATGTTATATCTGAATTGAAACCTTTATATATACAGTATATTGTGTGTGTTTGTATATATCCTCTTTATTGACCTTTACCCGTGTCCTTTTCAATGTATGTTTCTATATATAATTATATACCACCTTTTCTTCCCCTCCTACTCTTTCTGCTCCTTCTCTTCCCCCTCCTACTCTTTCTGCTCCTTTTCTTCCCCCTCCTACTCTTTCTGCTCCATCTCCTCCCCCTCCTACTCTTTCTGCTCCTTCTCCTCCCCCTCCTACTCTTTCTGCTCCTTCTCCTCCCCCTCCTACTCTTTCTGCTCCTTCTCCTCCCCTTCCTACTCTTTCTGCTCCTTCTCCTCCTCTTCCTACTCTTTCTGCTCCTTCTCTTCCCCCTCCTACTCTTTCTGCTCCTTCTCTTCCCCCTCCTACTCTTTCTGCTCCTTCTCCTCCCCCTCCTACTCTTCCTCCTTGACTGACTCTTATTGCTGTTTGTGTTGTCTTTTCACTTCCTTCTCTGTATTTATCTGTTGCCTCGTCTTTGGTTGTTCAGAACCTTGTTTCGTTAATATTGTATCTTTTTCTTTAAAGTTTATTCTCTCTCAACCCCAACTGCACTCACTAGTATACTGATTCTCTCCACCTCCCACTCCCACTCCTCCCCCTCCCACTCCCCCTCCCCCTCCCCCTCCCCCTCCCCCTCCCCCTCACCCTTTATATTATGGGCGAAATGACAGTGTTGCATGCATGATATTTCCCTCTCGACTACAAACACCTAAATATCTCGCACAATCCTACGAGAAGGGGAGGATATAGTTTTGTCAGGCAGTTAGGAGGAGTTACATACACTGGCCCTCTCAATTTGGATATAATGTTTTGTCAGGCATTTAGGAGGAAGTTACTGGTCCTCACAATCTGCCAACAACCGAATGTCCTATACCTACTTTAACTAA